>JAPKLY010000458.1:124569-177317 GCA_026898435.1 Prunella vulgaris
AGTATTAGAGGCTTAATTGAAGATTGAATTTTGGGGGTAGGAATAGTGACGAATTTTTGAATGTCTTGTACAAGTCTTGAATTCTTATCATGATATTGTGCTTAATGCTAGTAATTTTGAGCTATATGGATAATAGGTTGGATTGACTTGTTTAGTTCACTTATTGATGTTGCTTATTTGATGATTATTTTTGAATGGCATTGGAATGAATAGTATTGTGCATAACTATTTCCTAATTTCTTGTATTAATAGACCCCATTAGTCATTCTTAACGTATACATGAGCATGAGATGAGTGATATACTTGATTAAGTACTTTCTCTCTTGTTAATGCTTGTTTTGTTGTAGGTCATGTCAAGGAAAGGAAAAGGTAAAGTTTCTAGTTCAAGGTCTAAGTGGAATGATGCTTCATTGGATGAAAAATGCTTGGAAAAATGTGGAGATAAACCTTCACATCATGGGCTATTCTTTGGAGACAATGCGGAGTATTTTAGAGTATTTGAGAAAGTGAGTGTTATTCTCAACAAGGAGATTACTACATTTTGTAATTTCGGTGATGATGTGGAAGAGTTATTCTCGAATATTGGATGGAGAGGTTTACTTGAGATGCAACACTTTGAGTCCTTTAGCAGGTTGAACATTGAGTTTTTAAGTACACTTATCGTCGTGGAAGATAGAGGAGTGCCTGTCAAAGCTAAATTCTGAATCAACAATGAGGATTATGTCTTCACTACCAACCAAATTAATCAATTCTTTGGTTGCGAGGAGAACGTGAATATATGACACTTTTATTCTTGGGAGAAATTCGCTAGAGCTCAACAAGCTTGGGATATGATTAGCAAGGATGGAAGTGAATATATAGCTCAAAGTTCTAGAGCTTCATCGATAGCTAATCCGATATTGGTCTACGCACATAAGATTCTTGCACACTCTGTTTTTGCTAGAGTTGAAGGGAGTCGAGTGAGAAATGAAGAGTTATTCATTCTACACTCGATTTTGACATCCAAAAAGGCTGATTTTGGGGCTTATCTCCTCAAAAACCTCGTTCAACAAATAGTTAGAACAAATTGTTCCTATGGCGGGATGATAGCATTGATCGCTCAAAGGTTGAGTCCGTCACCAGCAAGAGAAGGTGTGGTATGTGAACGTGTGAATCTTAGCTATATGGTGAGAGCAAAGTTGCTAAAGAAGAATTGAAAGTGATTTGTGTTGTTCGGAGAAATGATAAAGATTTCTTTCCTCTACTTGAGTATGATATGATCACCATTAAGAGAGTAGAGAATTTGAAGATGGATTCTCCAGCACACCGTGGAGTTAAGGAGCAATTCAATCAAATGACCAACAAAAGAGCACGTGGTGAATCGAGATCTCATGTACAAGAGGAGGAACAAGAAGAGCAAGAACAAGAACAAGAGAGGAACTACTTTGATCAAGAAGGTGCTAACATTTTTGCAGGTTTAACCTCAAACGAGTGGGGTCATGATGTGCAATCATTGAGGATAGATGTGAATGAGCTTAAGAATGAGTACTCTTATCTCCGCTCGGATGTGACCCGCTTGATCAACAACTATCAGACTCTCAATACGAGTGTGGATTCGATTAATAGGAACGTGAGTTCGATGCAATCGAACATGAATAGCATGGGTACCAACCTTGAGGAACTTCTTGTTGCACTACGAGCGATGATGAATTGGCACATTGAAGAAGGGCACTTTACAGATCCTAGGAACCCTCCTTTGTGAAGTGAACACTTCGGTCTAACTACATAAGGATGGGTAACTAATTCTCCTATGCTCTCTTGCTTTCATTTCCATTTAAGGATTGATTTAATGTGGTGTGTTTTATTTAGTAGCTTTCTAGCTTACTTTGCTTAGTTTTCTTTGGATTGATAACTTGCCTTGGATATCTTAATGAGGCTTGAGTAGTTTACTTTAATTTGGTGCATTGCATGATCTTTACTTTGCTTTTGCCAAACTTTTTAGACCTATGGTCCAAAAAAGTTTGGGGGGTGTGTTCGTTACGTAATTCTCATTGCAATGCTATGTTTAGATTATTTTTTTGGTACTACTACTATGCCTTGATGCCTTATATTTTGATGAAGTCTTGTTTTACTCGTTGATTTTTGAGATTTTTGTTGCTAGCTTTGAGTAGTGGATGCTTGAGATATATTTATGGTTGTGTGGATGAGTTGAAAGTTCATGTTAGGTGTAATGGATTTATCTCTTGATTCTTGTTTTATCTTTGATACTTTTGACTCTATGATTCTTGAGATTTCGATGATATGAGCATTGTTGATATGATATGAGTCTTGATCACCTATACCCGTGAGGTTTTGAGCCATTAATGCCCGTTTCAATCTTGAACGGATGATATTCTTTGATGTGAGCTCCACATATGTGCATTGTACTCTAGAACTTGGCTTTAGGTCTTATTTGAGACTACATTAGATGGAAAGTTTGCATGATATGGTTTGAGGCATTTCTTTGATCTATATTAAGTCACTTTGCCCTATGAGCCTACCATTGATATTATGATCCATTGCTCACCATTTGGTTCCTATAATCCTTTCCTTTGGCTAACCACACTTTAAGCCATTTTCCTTCCTTTATGGAACTCTCTTGTCCCTATGATTAGTAGAGTGAAAAGAAGGAAGGAAGATTGGTGATTTGATAAAGAACTTGGTGACCTATGTTGAAAGATATTCAAGAAATTCTATGCATGGATTGATTTGCAAAGAAGGCAAGAGCTAGCAAAGCATTAAAAAATGTTGCTTTTGTTGAAAATATGGTGAAGTTTGACTTTTGTTGTAAATATGGCTAAAGAGTTGCAAAGAAATGGAAGATTGATTTTTTAAAGTGTGGTTTAGAAGATGCATGAAGAATGTGCACAATTGCATGAAGAGGTGAATGACTTCTTACTTGATTCCTTCTATGCTTTACTAATCATACTTAGTCACTTTTATCCATATGTTCCCTTCCCTACCAAAGAGCCAACACTACAACCTTATGAAAGTCCTCATTGATGTGTGAATGATTTGTCATTTCAAGTGGTGGAGAACTTAGACTCAAGCCAAGCTTATGGTAGTATATGTATGTGGTGTGATGATTGAGAGAACCTCAACACTTTAGTGATGAGCTAAACACTTATCTTGTAAGGAAATTGACTCATGGATTAGATATCTTGCTTATTGATTCATTGTTGATAGTTGATTAGATGAGATTGCATTCTAGACTTGCTTGACATTGATTGATACTTCTATGGCATTTGACTTGTGCTTTATCCTTCATTGATACAATAATTCCCCTATCATATCTCTTCGTTGCTCAAGGATGAGCAACAATCTAGTTTGGGGGTGTGATTAGGGTCATAATTACATCTTTTTTATATCATTTCTACATGGTTTTGATGTACTTATGTTCATATTTGACCCTATTATGTTATATATTTTTCATTTAACCCTTTTTTACAAGAAAGTTGTGATTATAGGTGAAAACGAGCAAAATGAGGAAGAAACGAGCAAGTTTGATAAAAGTCTGGATTTCTGGAGTCAAGCCAATTGGTGCAAATGATAGACCATGTCGAAGAGTGGGTCGCAACGGAAAAAGAATCAAGTCAATCGAAATTATAGAACTCAAGATATGATGAAAATAAGAAGTCAAGGATCGACTGGCATGAAAATGGCCTTGGTCGACAACCAAGACCCTTGCTCGACACACAAACCTCTTTGGTCGTGTACTGGACCTACTGCTCGCGCGGCTGAAGAGCCGGATGTCGACCATGGTCGCGCGGATGGCCTGGTTTTTGGATTTTTGGGGTTAAAGTCGTCTTTTGCGCGTTTAAATGAAGGGTATCTTGGTAAATGCATGGAGGGTACTATAAATACTTCAATCTCAGATATCCAAGGACATTCTCTTCATTCTCTCACTTTCCAATTCATACTCTTAGATTCTTAGAAGTTAGGGGAAGTTACCATTTGGGTTCATTAGATTTCTTCACACGATTTTGTCGATTACTTTTGATCTACTGCTCGGATCGTTAATCCATTTATTCCTGCATTCTTGTCACATCAAGAGCTTTGTTTTGACCGATTGAATTCTAATTTTCATTGGCGGATCATTTGGTAGATTTTCTAGGTAGTGAGTAGCTTTCCCATTTATCTTGTAATAGGTAAGGGTTTACAATTTCTAGTCAATTTCATTGGTATGATGATTGTAGTTAACTTAATTGTACATTTGTATTCCAAATTAGCCATGGACTAATACTCTTGTGCATTGGTGTATGATTCCTTTCGAGTAATATGGTGCTATTGTTGATCTTATGATTGTAATGAGATGTTGGATGATTGATTCTCTACATTGATGATATGAATGAATACTTTGCATGCTTAATTGATTGTTTTGGCCATTAGGGAATTAGAAATATATTAGCATTGAAGCTTTCCTTTAATATTCTTATTATAAGGCCAAGCATGTTAGGTGTTTGATGAAATTCCTAGGACAATGAGAATTGCTCTTAGTGAATATGAACTACAATTAGAGCTTTAAAGTGTAATTAGGGAAACCTTTCACATTAATGAGGCCTAGCCTAATTGATTATCCAATAGATCATTGCATGATTAAGTGATACACACACCATATGAAACATAGGATAGTACACTAATGAATATTCTCTCCACTTGCTAACTTTTGCAAAAATGTGATAGGCAATCTACTATTCTTGACAAGCTTAGTAGATAAGAAATCATACCGTTTTATTGCTTTATTGTGTTTTAATTTTAAGACAACAATCATACTTAGCAATCTCCCATCTCCCTGTGTTTGATATTAAACTTGATTACCTTGCTACTCCTACTACGATCACGTGCACTTGCGTGTTACACATTTTAAGCAAACAATCCCCATGGTCATCTAATGTGGTTTCAGGAGTAGGCAGACAGGTTCAGGAGGAGGGGAGTATCTGAAGACGCCAAGAGATTGTGTATGTTCTCATTCACTCTTGAGGGGGATGCCAAGCTCTGGTTGAGTATCATGACTCCACTAGGACATATGAAGACATGGAATCAAGGGGCCACTGAATTCCTAAAAAAAAATTATCCTCCCGGAAAGACTCTCAAGATCAGAAATGACATTAGTGGGTTCAGACAGAGAAGCAATGAAGGTATTAAAGAGGCTTGGGAACGATTTACACTTTTACTTTCCCATGCCCACAACATAGTTTCGGCGAGGATCAGACTTTGATGTACTTTTTTAATGGGCTGAATGGGCAAGATAGAATGCATTTGAGTGCATGTGCAGGAGGAACTTTCATTAAAATTCCTCCAGGGCATGCATATCGCATTCTGGAAGGTGTTGCTCAGAGTTATACTACTTTTGATGAACCAAGATGTCGTGTTGCAAGTGTGGAAGAAGGAGAGGATTCATCTCAAGTTATTTTGAAGTTGTTGGAAAAGGTGGAATCTCTGACTACTCAATTAGCTAAGGTAGAAGCTGGACAAGGATCTAGTTCAAGAGCTCAAGAGCCCTTAGGGAGTCAAAATCAAATGGAGGATGCATGTTACATGGGTAGACCACAGTATCAAGGTAGTCAACAACAGAATTATCAGGGTGGTTACAATTAGGGAGGAAATCGGTACCAGAGCAATAATTACAATAACCAGCAGAATAGGTACCAAGGGAACTATTACCAGCCAGTTCCCAAAAGGCATGAAAAATTTTCTAATGGAAATCCGAACGCTGCCTTACTTCTTCCACCTGGTATTGATCCTGGAGCAAAGTTACCCGATTGAAAGCTTTCTGTTGAAGATACTGTTGTTTTCCTAATGAAGAAGATAAATGATCGGGATAAAAAGTGGAATATTATGGTACAATAGTTGCAGCAAGGTCACAAGCATTTGGAGCATCAAATAGGACAGTTGGCTACCTTTGTAGCTCATTTGCAAATGGAGAGCAAAGGAAAGTAACCACCCACTACTGAAGTTAATCCAAGGGAACAAGTGAAGGCGATAAGACAAAGAAGTGGTACTCAATATGATGGCCCCTCACATGCCGTTGATAGTGAGAAAGATGATGTTGCTCAAGAGGAAGAACCTGATGGTTCACACAAAGAAGAGGTAAAAGAGTTTGGGAAGAAATATGAGCCAGAAAAGAAGAAGAAAGAAGAGCTTCCATACATACCTAAATGGAATATTGCTAAAGAGAAGAGAAAAAACAAGGGGTGATAGAGTGTGATAAGTTTGGGGTGCCTAAGACTCCTATACCATTACCTTTCCCTCAGAGTTTTGTTAAGGCAAAGCTGCAAGAAAAGTTTGCCAAGTTTTTGGAGATCATCAATAAGATCCATATCAACATTCCTATATTTGAAGTTCCTAAAAGATGCAATGGCAGCAAGAAAGAAGAAGAAGTTGGGTGGTGAAGTAGTGAATTCGGCAAAAGAATGTAATGCAATCATCCAAAGGAAGCTGCCTAAGAAGTTAGAAGATCCGGGGACTCTCTTCCATGTGAGATTGGGACTAGCGGAGTATTGATGGGTTTGTGTGATTTAGGGGCCAGCATCAACTTGATGTCGTATTCGATATACAAGACGCTCAATATTAGTGAGATCAAGCCTATCAAGATGACTCTGCAGTTAGCTGACAGAACCACCACAAAACTATCTGGGATATTAGAGGACGTGCTCGTGAAAGTAAATGATTTCATCTATCCAGTTGACTTTGTCGTTCAGAATTACCTGGAGGATGAGGACTGCCCTCTGATTTTGGGGAGACCATTTTTTTCCACTGGGGAAGCCACTATAAACATCAAGGAAGGCCATTTGAAGCTTCAATACAATGACGAGGAGGCCATTTTTCCGGTGTTTAAACCCCTCCAGAAGATTGATGAAACAAAGGATGAAAATGAGGTAAAGTTAGTTGTGGGACTTGATGAAGAGGTGGTGGTTTAGAAGAAGTTGAAAAAGCTGTCTTCAGATCTCAACTACTCGTATCCTTTTGTTTGATAATTGGATATCGTCCGGCATAGGACGTTAAACCTAGCGCTTAATGGGAGGCAACCCATTTTCTTACTTTTGTTTATTTTCGTAGTTGATTTTATTTTATTTTTTATTTTTATGATTTGTTAGTATGTTAATCCCTATTTCTCTCTGAGTGTGTGGTTTGTAGGTTTGAGACGGTTGCCTGCAAAAGGACACAAGAGAAAAGAAATTGTGCTTGGTTTAAGATGAGTTAATTGGTGCAGGCTGAGGTACCACTAACCCAAACTTAGAGTTGCTTAGCAAATCTCTAAGTTTGGGGGAGTGATTTTCTACTTATTTTTTTTATGCCTACACTGCACAGGCGCACACATTGTTATTCCTTTTGATCTTGTTGAATTTTGTGCCTTCTTGTGATTTGGGAGAATATTTTTAAGTACTTGTTGAGTAGGTTAGGCATGAATGTGAAATTTAGATAGACGCTCCGGGCTCAAACTTAGAATTGCCTAGCAAAGCTCTAAGTCTGGGGGAGTGTATATTCTATTTGATTTGATCTTCTTGTACATTGCACAGGCGCACCATTCTCATATGTGTTGAGGCCTTGTTGAGATATTGTGGAATGATATTTTGAGGCTTGAATATTGTTGATTGATAGTCTTTGAGATTTGGTTGAGCCTGATGGTGTGAATTGATGCTAGCTTGGTCATTTGATTATGTGAAAAAATTTCCTTTCTTTTGTGCTCATATTCATGATTAGATAAGCCCGGGAGCTTTAGAGCCTGTTGAGACTTGCATACATTATGAGTCTTGATTCTTTCTTGTGGGGTATCATTCATGCTTGTGTGCTCTAGAACTTACCATGTGTCTTGTTTGAGACCGCTTTTAGTGTGAAATTTGTGAAAATGATTTGAGGCCATCTTTGTTTTGAATAGTCACATAGCCATACTTTCCCTACCAAATGAATTTTTCCGTAGTTTGCCCCTTTGAGCCTGTTGACTGATTTTCTTGGCAACCTACAAATTTAGTCGATTTATCCTTTCTTATTGAGCCTAATTTGTCCTATGATCTAGTGGAGCTTGAATTTCAAAGTGGATATTGAGGTTGAATTGTGCTTTAATGTGAATTTGGGGGATGAGTTGGTGTAGAAGTGAAAGAGATAAGAGAGAGAAAAAAATGAGTTTTACATGTGAAAAAAATTGAGTTTTAAAAAAAAAGAACTCTCTTGTGTACAAAATTTTGGTTGGGTTTGAGAAAAAGAAAGTGTTTAATGGGGAGAAGGGTGATTTGTGTTAAGCATTGCAAGAATAGAAGCAAATTAATAGGCCTTGAGATGCCTTGTTATTCATTGAGATAGACTTTAAGATATGTGATTATAATGCTAATATGATGCAAGTAAATTGATGGAGTTTGGGATGTTGAGTTGAAAATTGATCACTTGTGACTTGTCTTTTGAGAGTGTAGAGATATTCCTATAGGTGTCTTGACCTCTCGCTCCACTAGTTTATGAGTCACTTTTATCCAGATTTTTCCTACCCCTACCAAAGAGCCTACATTACAACCAAAAGTAAAGTCCTCTTTGATTCATAAATTGATCACTTACTTTGTGGTGGAGAATTGAGACTATTGGCAAACATATGGTAGTGCAATTGTGTGAATTGATTTTTGAGAGCATACATATCCTTATACACTTTTGAGAGAAGAGTGAAACACTTACTTGAGAGGAATTGTGAATTGAACATTTTACTTGGCAATAATTTGATCATAACTTGTGAGCTTGCTAGTGGATTTTTGTGCCTAAAGGTTTGATTGGATTAACGAGACTTGATAATTGCTTATTTTTGCTTTGAATTGATTTCTCACAATTTTCCCATCTTATTCTTATTTTCTTTTCATTGCTCGGGACGAGCAACACTTTAAGTTTGGGGGAATGATTGGTGTGAAAATGACTCGAAATTCATGTTATTTTTTAGCTTATTTTGATAGGAATTCACGCATTTTTATGCCTAATACGATTGGTTGAGCAAAATTATCGGGAAAGTATGTGATTTGCTATTTTTAAAGGAAAATAAGCAAAATACTTATAATATCAATTGAAGGGGCAAAGATGTAATTTAAGAAGAAGCCTCTCTTAGAAGCACTCCACAACCGCCTCCCAACACAATCCACACAGCAAACGTCCCTGCCTTCTCATCGTGTAGCATGTGGCGAATCACCACATTCTAAAATTTGGCAATGTTGGGGAATTAAACGCGGATCTATTCGGGATTTACGCTAAATACAAATTTAAGCCTACAATTAATATCATAATTTAAACATAATTAAATCAAATAATTATATACCAAAAAACAGGCTTTGCATGCAAAACATATGAATCATATAATATCACATAAAGCCCTAAATATGCGGAACTAAGGGATTTAGTGAATTATACCTCTTGAATAAAAGACAGTTTCTGAGACAAAAGGCGTCCTTTTGAGATGCTTTGGGAGTCCCTTTGCTTTGATGATATCAAACTCGTCCTTTTGAGATGCATTAGAGCCATGTAGTATCAGCAATGAATTTGAAGACATCCTTCTTGAGACCCTCAACTTGATAAACCCAAAAGCCTTCTCAAGTATTCCCTTGTCCTTATTCGTACACCCGGTGGGAGGCCACACGAATAATCACAACACAAGGAAGAAAATAATTTTGTTGCCCAATACACCTCAAGATTTTCAAAAATCTTGATTCAATAGTTATGAATATGAAGTCTTGTATCATCTCATATTTATAATGAGAATACAAGATCTTGAATATCCTGAATATCAAATATTTCAAATCTTGATTATCATGAATATCAAATATTCTAATCTTGATAATCTTGAATATCAAATATTCAATTCTTTATATTCTTAATAATACAAGAATTTTTGAAAAATACACTTCATATATTAATCCAATGAGATCTTGATTTTATTAGATATTCTTGTATCCAAGATACATATCTATTTTACATAAAATCTCTCATTAATGTATATGCATTTTTTCGAAACTTACAAATTAATTGGACCCAAAATATTTCTTTCATTTTAATCAACTTATTCATTGTTGGACATTTAATTGGGCTACTTGAGGGGCCTTTAGGAGAATTAAGATTGGACCTCCTAATGGCCTTGAATTCTAACATTGAGCCTAATGTCATTCAACCCATTAACATTAATCTCACTCCACTATAGGATTAATGTTGCACTATCCATCTTAACCCATATTACAATCATATGGCTCCCGGTCATTATTTCCCGTGTTTAAGATTCTCTTGTCCATTAATTAATCAAGCCACTGAACGCTTTAATTAATTTAACATCTTAACTTTGGAGTAAGGACAACTCTTCTTTATCATCATACCGGAAACAAATTCCACTTGCAAGATTTAGTATGACGAACGTTTAGAGCCCACCAAGGGGACTAATCATGCAAGACTCTCCAAGCACACGTTCCTCAATATTAAATCTTAGCAAGTGTCATGTTTTCAATGGCATCACTCAAGATGCAAAGTATTGAGTCTTATTGACTCTCTACCCATAACAAAATAAAGTGTCACGCACTGATCACACACAGTCCTATTTAAGGGATAGAGGTTTAGAAATAAACGACCAATGAGGTCTAATTCTTCATCCCATAAATCAGTACGGAAGAATTACCTATATGTAGGTCTTCTTCAATGCATCATCATGCACTAGTGCAATCCCTTGGTCAAGATAAGCCAATCTGGGATATACACATCAACCGTTTACCAATGGGGTCTTCAAATCCCATCTAGGTTGTGAATTTAGTACTTGGTACAAGAAACTGATAATGTGATCTTCCTGTGAGTTATTCGGGGATCACCACATTTATCTATAGTGTAACTTGTACTATTATATGAACGGATTGCAATAAATAAATAACATTTATATTTATCTAAAGCACAGTGATAAAAGATTTATTTCAGATAAAACTCAAATATTCAGTTTAGTTATACAAAGTAAAAACATACTTTCTAGTATAACCTTAACAATCAACAGCTGTCTCACAACAACACACCCCAATGCTCTATCTACACAGCCTGCAACCGCTTCTCAATCGACCCCACTCTTCACAGCGTAGAAGTCCAGAACCGACGCACCTCTGTAACTCCAACGCGCCACCACATCCAACAACCGCCGAATGGAAGCCGTTCACCCTGTTCCGCATTTAAAGTCGCAAATCCACCATAGATGACTCTACAAGAAACTGCCCATACACCGAGTTGTCACTGATAAAGCCGTCGCACTCCACCGCTACCTTCATTCTATTCTCGAAACTCAGAAATCGTCACATATCCCTATCCATCGCTGAATCGACACCGACAACCGCTTTCCGAATCACTTCTTCTAATTCGAAACCGCCATAGATCCGAAGAACTCACCTCTGTGCGTAAATTTGAAACGTCCGTCGAACTAGAACAACATTGTCGCACTAGTCGACGCTGGGACCTGAAAATGCTTTCGCCGACGATAAAAAATCACACCTAGAACGAAGCCACCCTAGAATTGCTTCGATGGAAACAGCTTCACCAACCATCGCGCTCCTGTTCGTCGCCAGCAACAAACCACACTCCAGTGCAACCGTTGAAACCCTGCATATCATTCTCTCCATCGAGCCTCTGTCCACCTTCGCCGACTCAAATCGGTAACCGCATTCTGCTTTGCTGGAAATTGGAATTTAGGATTGGGCCCAAGTCATGTTAAGCCCAAAAGAAATTCTTTTTATTTTAGAAAAAACATTAAGGCCTATTTTACTGACAGAGATAGAAAATCATTTTTTTTGCAGTTTAAGGAGAGAGACAACACAGACGAATATTATTATTATTCATTCATATTTTTCGTTCTGCAGACTATTATTCGTATAGGAATTAGGGTTTTTGCCTTGGAGACTATTGGTAAATGATTAATAAAAAGTTTTGATAAAATCTCAAAGACTCCCCTGATAAGCTAAAGAGTTGTAAGACTTAGAAAAATAGTCTAACTGTTAGGAGGCTATGTAAAAAACTTAGAAAAACTAAGTTACAAAAATCAGGCTACCATAAACAGAACTAGTCTGATGTAGATCAGACTAGCCTGATAAAGAGTTAGGAGATACACCCACCTCTGAAAAAAGACACCCCAGAAGACTGAGTAAAGGAGACCTGAGGAACTCCCCTGAGAAGAACAAGTCTGATGCATTAAATACACTTCAGCATTTATGAAGGCAGTTGCAACACACAAATGGAATGTTCCAAGTCACATGACAAAAAGATAGAAGACTTTAATATAATTGTTTGACTGGACTGAGGAACAATTAAAGACAGACAAATGAGAAGCTGCCACCTATGTACGGACCTAACACAAAAGACTGACCTGTCAGTACCAGGTTCAGAAGCATCTAAACTTCTAAAGCTCTCCAAAGTTCATCTCAATCCTCTAGCACTCGAAATCACACTAGTTTCCCAAGTGCTTACATTGTTTAGAGCTCAACTCTATAATTAGGCTTACGTTGTACTATCATTAGAAGCCTACTGAGATAACCCAATCTACATATAGATCATCATTGTAAAGGGTTATCTCAACCTTAGTTGGATTACTCAAAGCCCTTAAACTGTAACAGGTTCAAGACTGTGAGTTGGAAGAAAGTAAGCTGAGTAGTGCCTCAGTCTGAAATCTTGAGAGAACTAAGAGTCAGGGAAAATCCTAGAGATCAAGAAAAGCTGTCTTGATTAGTGCACCTTGGCACTCTAAAACAAGGAATTCTGTGGTTAAGGAATTCTCCTGTTAAATCAGGAAAAGTGGATGTAGGAGAATTTAACTCCGAACCACTATATATCCTCTGTGCTCTTATTGTTTTATTCCTTTTTGTGTGAGTTGATAAAATCTTTGAAAAGGTGTTTAATTCGCTGCAAAAATTTGAACTCTGATAAAAAACTTAGGATACCTATCAGGGGACCTTTCAGTCCACTAATTATGTTAACAGGTCACCTGTGTTCTTAAGTCCACTGTTGTTCACTTCAAGTCACCTGTGATCTTAAGTTCGTTGTAAAATTCATATTTTGAAAAATATGTACTTACAGGTGTATTTCCCCCCCTCCCTCATACACCCGTTATTGTCTATCTGGGACCAACAAGTGGTATCAGAGCAGGGGTTCTAAGAACCACTGCTTTGCCATATCAAAGTGGTCACTTGAATTGATCTGACTAACCTTTTTCAGAGAAATTTTCTAAGATGTCTACTCAAGCAGAAGGATCAACTAACACAGGGAACACAGCCACCAGAGCCAATACCAATGTTGTTGGGAGTTCAGACTCCAACATGGGAACCAATCCTCTCAACCACTTATCACATCACAAGCTGCCCCAGTTATCAGTGGAAGGATAGGACTCCTGGAAGATCAGGATGAGGACCTACCTAGTCTGTGTACATGATGATATGCTCAGAGTCATTACCAGAGGTCCCTTTGTAATTATGACTGCTAATCCTAGGATCACACAAGCTCAGATTAATGATCCTAGAGAAGAGTGACCTAAAGATGAAGATGACTTCACTGCTGATGAGAGGAAAAGACACAATCTTAACTTTGTTGCAATGAACATTCTTTACACAACCATCCCTGACTCTATCATGGGAAAAGTTGTTCATTGCACAACTGCAAAGGAGATCTGGGATACTTTGGCTCTCCTGTGTGAGGGCACTGACAAAATCAAGGAAAATAAATTGTCAGTAGTTGTTCAAAAATATGAACAATTCTCAATGGAATCAAATGAGACTATTGATCAACTAGATGGCAGGTTCACTGACATCATGAATGAGATAAACTCCCTAGGAAAGGTTTACACCAAGAGGGAGGTAGCTCTCAAAATTCTCAGGGGACTCTCACCTAGGTGAGATGTCTACTCTGTCATGATGCTGAACACCAAGGACCTGTGCAACATGTCCATGCAACATGTCCAACATGTCCATGCAGTAACATGTCCAAGATGAACAAGCTGCAAGCTCGTCTGAGAAAATGTTCACTAATAGTAATGATGATGATATTTACCTCATGGCTAATGAGGAACCTGAGGTACAATCCTACTCTTGTCAATTGATAGATCACTCATCTAAGCCTAGCTTAGAGTCAGCGGGGACCTCAACCTTTAGTTCTCATTAGAACAATTGATGATTGATTTCTCCAGGCTACAAGAAGCATACTTCACTCTTGAGGAAGAAAACAGGAAGCTAACTAATGAGAAATCTAAGCTAGCTGAGTCTGAGAATGAGGCAGACCTTGCTTCAGCATCCTAGACCATTGCCCTGACAAATGAAGTGGAAACACTCAAGAGTCAGCTCAGTGTAAAGGATGAGCTGATCAGGGGACTGACTGATGATCAGATCAGGCTAGCTGGTGAAAACAATGAGCTAGTGATCCAAATCAAAACCCTTATCAGCAATGTAAATATGTTGAAAGAATCTGAGGATAGTCAGCCAAGAAAATTAGAGGCTCTGAATAAACCCTCTCTTGCTATAGAGGAAATTTTGAGCCTACAAAATAGCTCAGACAGCAAACATATGATATGATTCTTCCCATGCACATCCTCAGAAGGTCCTCTAAACATTGCATCTACTAGTAGTGGAGAGAGAGTGTTTGTAAAGTCCTCTGAGAATCCCAAAAAGACTCTTGATAAGGGCAAAAGGCCTGCTGAACCAACTGAGGAGGTGATAGTGCCTAGTAGGCCTATGGAAAAGGCTAGAACAACTTATACACCTCCCAAGACAAACTCCAAGAAGGGTCAATTCCAAAGAAGGAATTATCCTTCAAGGAACAAGTGGAACAGTGTTCAGTACACCTATCCTCAACCTAGATCAACTCCTAGGAGACAATCTAGGCAAAGGACAAACTGGCCTGAACCCACTGTCAGGGGAGTTGACAGAAGGATTCATCATAGGGGACCACTGTGCTGATAACTTTCAGGGGGAAGCCAGTCTAGACTGTGCTGATAACTTTGAAACAACCCTAAATGATGACTCAGGCCTCCTTACCTCTGCTCTCTCTCCTGACTTATTTAATGCTGCCCAAACTAGTGACTCAATCCCAGAAGAGGGGATATCCCCTGAGGATAACCCCACTGAGAGAGGACAATCCAGAAGAAGGTGGTTGATTGATCATCCAATCAATCAGATTCTTGGAGATCCTAACCTTGGAGTCAAGACTAGAAATTTTCATGGTGAAAATGCTCTCTTTTGTTGTTTTCTATCAGCACATGAACCCAAGACAATAGAGGAAGCACTAAAATATCCTAATTGGATCATTGCCATGGAAGAAGAGCTCTATCAATTCACAAGAAACCAAGTATGGGAGCTAGTCAAGAGGCCCAAGCATGCAAAGATCATTGGAACCAAATGGGTTTTCAAGAACAAGAAGGATGAAAATGATGTAATAGTCAGGAACAAAGCCAGGCTGGTAGCAAAGGGGCATTCTCAAGTTGAAGGATTTGACTATGATGAAACATTTACCCCAGTAGGCAGACTGGAAGCTATCAGGCTATTCCTCGCATATGCTGCCACAAAAGATTCAAGGTCTACCAAATGGATGTCAAAAGTGTATTCCTCAATGGAGTTCTAAATGAAGAAGTCTATGTGGAACAACCCCCTGGGTTTGAGGAAGGCAACAAAGTATACAAACTCAGAAAGGCTTTATATGGCCTGAAACAAGCCCCAAAAGCTTGGTATGACACACTGTCACAGTTTTTCTTGGAGCATGGATTCACCAAGGGGAGTGTTGACAGGACACTCTTTAGAATCACTCATGGAGATGACATCCTCCTGGTTCAGATCTATGTGGATGACATCATCTTTGGATCACAAAATAAAGATCTGTATACTAGATTCTCACACCTCATGAAAGGAAAATTTGAGATGTCCATGATGGGAGAAATGAATTTCTTTCTAGGACTGCAAGTCAGGCAGTCCCCTGAAAGAATCTTCATCAATCAGGCTAAGTACACAAGGGAGCTGATACAAAAGTTTGGATGCAGCACAAGCAAAGTGGTCAAGGTACCTATGAACACCAACACCAAACTGGAACCTGATGAAGAAGGAGAAGTTGTGGATCACACCACTTATAGAGGAATCATTGGATCCCTTATATACCTCACTGCAAGCATGCCTGACATCACTTATGCAGTAGGAATCTGTGCAAGATATCAGGCTAGTCCTAAGAAGAGTCACCTGGAAGCCACAAAGAAAATTCTAAGATTTCTCAAGGGTACAGTCAACATGGGACTACGGTACCCCACTGATGATAACTTTGAATTAACAGGCTACTCTGATGCTAACTATGGAGGATGCAAGATTAACAAGAAGTCAACAACAGGAACCTGTCAATTCCTAGGAAACAAGCTGATCTCATGGTTCTCAAAGAAGCAAAGCTCAGTAGCAACAAGCACTACAGAAGCTTAATACATGGCAGCTGGAAGCTGCTGTGCTCAAATCTTGTGGATAAAAGGCAGCAATTAATAGACTATAATATCCAAGCCAATGAAGTACCTATTTTCTGTGATAACAACAGTGCAATTGCAATATCACAGAACCCTTTACTTCACACAAGATGTAAACATGTTGATATTAGACACCACTTCATCAGAGATCATGTGGAAAAGAAGGATGTTTGCTTTGTGAAAATCCATACTGATAAACAAAGAGCATATATACTCACAAAACCTCTAGCTGAAACTAGGTTTCATGAGTTATCAGTAGAGTTGGGATTACTTGACCCTGAGTCAAGAAACTGAACCAGATCAGGCTATCTCAACAAGAGAAAACAGGATACCTAACTAACATATCGACAGGCCACTATTCAAGGGGGAAGGCTCAAATTGATATCAGTGGACTCAGCTGATAAGTCCACTGACATCCTCAAACCCCCTAATAGACAGTGGAACATACTCCACTGATAAGAGAGGAAGTCCACTGATGAAAACTGGGCTGCACAAGTCCACTGCCTAACAAGCCTGAGACATCCTCTGACTGACGGTTACTTTATTGATAACCGTGCCTGAGGCGCATTTAATGCGATAGTAAGTGTGTAGTAAAATATCGGGAGATGTATTCGAAAGGACTTTCTCATGAAAAGACCCATTTTTAACCGCCATCAATTTAAATCCTAACCCTTGATCTAAACTCAACCCACTTTCCATTTCTGGTAATAATTACAAAACACTTAGGAAGATAAATCACTTTATCTTCCAATTATCACTCTCATCTCAACCATAGATCAGTTTCCTCAAGATTGAATCTCCACCCTTGATTACCCATATATATAACTTCCATACTTAACAGTTTTACCCACGATTCCTTATTTTTCTCAACTCTCTCAACCCTAAAAAAGACCTTCAAGCCTTGTGTACTTGCATCCCATTCTCACAAAATGTCTCAACCCTACATTGATTTTAAAGAACTCTCAAACAACAAAAACTTCTGGCATGAGCCTATTGTATGTTTTCACAACCAGAAAGTCCTAAATGACCCAAACCTTCACCATATCAGAAAAGCCTTTGAATATGTCAAGAATGTTGGACACAACAAGTTTCTGTCTAATGGTCCTGACAATGTTATGACAGACAAGTCCTGGAGTTCTTTGTGGAAATGGAGAAGAGTGTTACATCCATCAGGTCGGTTGTGATGATGGAAAGGAATGAAACCAAGAAGGATAAGAAGGGAAAAGTCATCTCTGTGCCTGTGATGAAGAGGCACAAGTTTGTGCTTAGACAAGAGGATCTTCATGACTTCCTAGTGCTTCCAAGTGAGGGCCTGGACCCTAGCACCTTCATGGCTGGTCAGGAAGAAGAGTTCTTGGATGTTATTACAAAAAAAAAATGAGCAGTATGTCCCTAATCTCAAGAAGAAGTTGTTGAAGCCAGAGTTTGAGGTTTTGGCTGAGATTGTTGGGAAATGCATCCTAGCCAATCAATGGATCATTGAACAAGTAAGCAAAATAAAACTGAGGTTAATGGTTGCCATTGTCCATACCAGTGGAAGGACAAAGTTTAACTGACATGGATTCTTCATTTCAAACCTAAGAGAGGGAAGAAACAAACTCAATGAGGTGAAGGGAAGGCTTGTGGTAGAGCACAAATTGTGGTATTCCACAAAGGTGTGCCTGATATTGGAAAAGCTCAACCTAAAGTACCCAATTCTTGATGCCAGACCCTGGAACAAGGCCAAGATCTTTTTCAACTCAGAGAAGATGTTGGAGAATATAAAAGTGGAAGGCCCTTCCAAGGAGGAGTCAAGGAAAAGAACCACTCCCTCCACTGACCCCACTGAAGACAGTCCACCTCTGGACTTAAAGAAGAGAGCCCTGAAACCCAGTGAGTAAATGAAATCTCGCAAAGAAGAAGAACTGGAGAAAAAGAAGAGAAGGCTAGTGAAGAAAGTCATTGTGGAAAGCAAAGCCATGAGCTGCAGCTCTGAGACCTCCACCACTCACTCATCTACTGAAAAGTCTACTGAAGAGGAAGAGGAAGGAATGAAATACCCCATTCATCTCCTTGCCTCTACTGCCCTGAAAGGAATAGAAGAAGGTTAGGAGGGTGAGGAGGCAGAGGAGGAGGAGGAGGAGGAGGAGAGTGATGAGGAAGAAGATGAGGAAGAAACGAATCTGATGGAGGAAAGGAAGCCTCTGAGGACTCTCAAAAGTCCAAAGAGATAACCAAAACCACATCCCCTGAACCCACAACTCATGAACACACAACAGAAGGCTATCAACAGCCTAGAAGTGTAGCCAAATTAGACCCCCCCACCACACAGGGTACTGATATTATGCCTGTGTTAGAGGTAGAGGATGGTGAGGAAGTCCATTACACTTATCTGGACTCTCTAAAGGAGGAGGCAAGCTATGAATTAGAGAACCTTTGTCCTGCCTTAAACTCTCATCCAACCCTTAAGGAAATGTTTGAGAGGGTCAGGCTACTGGTGAAGTTGAAGGATGGATACTTCTTTGAGTTGCTGGAGGCAGTAAAAGGAAAGGGTGAGTCTTTTTGGAGGAAGGAATAGAGGGAAATTTTGGAGTTTGCCCAAGTGAAGAAAGTCAGTCTACTTCTGACAGAGTGGGATTTTGGCAAGCTTGTTGCCAAAAAGTTGGAGGAGGCCAGGTTAATTGAAGGGCCTCAGGAAACACCAATGAAAGGTCAGGACAAGATAGGTGATGATTACGGAGCCAACCCAACTAGTAAGGGTCAGGCTGATGCAGGACAGGGGACCTCTCAGACGATTGAGAGTCAGGGCACTGAAGATCAGGATATCCCCATTCAACCTGAGTCTCAGGGCACTCAGAAAGAAGTTGTGCCCTCCCCTGATGAAACCCCTATTGCTAAGATAGAATGGGTAATTCAGAGTGTACTTTAGGCTGGTGTTGAGCCCAAGACTGAAAGTAAGGAGATTGCAAGTCTAACTGGAAAAGTGGAAAACATTGAAGTAATGATGGAAGAACAGTCCATAGAGACAGCTGTACTGGATGGGCATCTTGATCAAGTCCAAGGATCAAATCTGACTCTGATCACCAATCTCTCAACAAATGTGGATTAGATGGAGACGCATCTCACTAAGGAGATCACTGACTTGAAGGTCAGTCTGGAGCAAGAAAGGCAGGCTCATGCATAGGTTGTTATTGCAGTAAGGCAAGAAAATGTTGAAGAAAGAGAGAGGCTGATTCAGGCTACCATAAATATTGTGGCAGGTGGCCTGATGAACAGAATGGAAGAATATTTGACTAAGAGGGAAGCTGCACTGAAAGCTGAGGTTCAGGAACAGGTTAGGGAAGCACTTTCTGTGTTACCTACTCAGGCTACCACTAATCTGATAATGGAAGACAAATTGAAGCCCTTTACGGATTTTGGAGTAAATGCTGCCTACCATCTGAAAGCTCTAGAAGAGGAGACTGAACATTGTCTCACACACCTCAGGGTGGTAGAACAAGATACAGCCAGACATTATGTTGCTCTTGCTGGACTTTCAAGGAAAGTCAACAAGAAGGGGGAAAGGAGTGAGAAAAGACCATTGGGTGGACCAGCTGTTGGATCAAAGGGACCTGATCCTGAAAAAGTTGTTTCTGAAGTCAGAGATGAGATTGGTTGTCTTGTGAAAGAATGAGCTAGCAACTGCACATGAGAAAAGGAAGGGTCCTGCGGAGAAAGGAAGAGAAACTAAACTGTCAAAGGCTAGGGATCAGATTTTGAAGGAGAAAATGCAGAGGTGTGCCCAAAGCAGTAGGTCATCTGATACTCACGTGACAAAGAAAAGAAGGATCATGGTGGGACAGAAAGAAGATGAAGATGTCAGGGAGTTGGCTGTGGAGAATCCACCTCCACTGTCCAAAGTGGTCCAAGTCCAGTCCACTGAGGAGTTGTTCTGGGCACCTACTCTAAGCCCTCTAGCTCAAGCTGTGAAGACAGGCCAGACACTTGATGAGCACAACAGACAGAAGGCTGAGGAGAAGAGGAAGCTTATGGAGAGTGGTCAAGTGATGAAACCTCCACCACCCAGGAGACCTAGGAACTCCTACTGGAGGATGAAGGCTAGGAGAAACCTGAGGCAGATCAGTGAACCAGTGGCCAAATTTGCCCACATAGATCCTTGGATTCCTAAAGATGTGAATGACCAGTGGGAAGAAACCAAGAGGGAGTTTGTTTACTCCTATTATGTGACAGGTGAATATGAAGGAATTGAAGCTGATGAAGTATTTCATCAGAAAATGGTGGAGAACTGGCCTGGGTTGTATCCCAGAATCTTGAATGCCTGGGAGGATCACAGTGGAGGCCAGCCTTTTAAGGATCCTGGACCTATCATGTACATGCCTCCAGTGGATGCAAGTGGAGAAATCAATCTTCAGGAGATTCTGGGTGAATGACACTGATCTGTGAACAGGCTAGACTCAAGGGGCACTCTCCTGATGTTATGCAGAAGAAGATGGAACTAAAGAAGAGGGTGTTCAGTCAGTATGGTTTGGAACCAAACTTTGCCAATCTTTGAAGAAGCCTGTATGAGAAGGAGTACACTGAAGGAGAAGGGAAGATGTTAATTTTTGTTTTATGGGAAGGGTAGTATCATTGTTTTGATTACAGTCTGGAACTATTGTAAGTTGTGATCACTTTCTCACTTAATGAAAATATCTACTTCTTCTTGTGCCCAAGATAATATCTCATTATCTGTTAGGCCTTTTCCATTCCTTTATAAAATGTCTAACTAACCTGCAGGTACTCATTCAGGGGGAATCTTCAAACTCAAAATTTTTCTAAGTATAAGTCCACTGATAATAGTCAGTCAGTTGAGTCTTTGTTCTTATCAAAAGGGAGGAAATTGTTGGGAAATGATTAATAAAAAGTTTTGATTAAAAAAATAGGTAGTCCAAAAAAGAATTTTAAACATCTATTGATTAATTAAATTAATATGCTTTATAAATTAAAATGTGTGTACATAACATATTCAAATAAAAGTAATATAAAAAAGAGTAGTCAAAATAAAAAAAATTATTTCAATTTAATTTTAGTTTTAAAAAAAAGTTTGATATTAAAAGACTCATATTTGTTAAAATTGTTAATTTACACATCACAATTTTAAAAAGCAAATCAATAACGCACCATCGAGCGTAACCACATAATGACAAATTTTAACTCACCACTCTCTATGTCTTAAAAGATATTGAATAGTTAGATTTTCTGAAATTTTTGTATATGAATTAGCTTATAGAGTTTACATGGATAAAATAAATTTTAATGAGGGTAAATTGTTCCATGTAAGTGAAAAAAAAAGATATCTTTGTGTGCAATTAATAGTAGAATGTGAGGAGCTGACAATTTCAACCCGATCCGCCGATTTTTAGATTGGGTTGAGCTCAAAATATAATGGCCCAAAAAATTAGGCCGTTGCCCGTTGGGCCCGTCGGACCAAATGGTCTCGGGTCATTTTGGCCCAATGGACCGCGAGCCTGCTTGATTGGTCCAAAATTTTTTTTTTTTTTAAGTATAGAGTTTAAACTAGTTCATAAATAAATCATATATTAATTTTAAATTAAATATTTTAATAAATTATTAAAAATTATATAATTTTATTTGAAAATATTTATAGCTGATTTTTCACAATTTTAAACATAATTATTCTAAAAAATATATTAAGTATTAAATAATTATTTAGTAATTAAAAATATTAAAGCATAATTATATATATATTTATTAAGCTTGTAGTGCTATTACAAAGATATTTTGAGTTTGTAATTTGTGTAATATAACTAACATATAAACTGTTAAATTATTTATAAATAAATAAAATTAGCAAGATAACATTAGAATTTCAAATAACTTTAAAAATAGAGAATTAAATAAATATTCTAATTATAAAATTGGGTATAAAAATATATTGGTTTACTTGTGAAATTCATATGTAATTTAATTTTAAAAAAAGAACACATATACAGTTAAATGATATCTATTTCGAATAATGGTAATAAAGAAAATTTAAGGTAATATACGTGTGCTTTTAATTTTATTTTTTATTTGTATTATTAGTTATGAATTGTGAAAATATATGAATTATGCATACATGTAGTGTTTGTAATTTGTAACATATATTTTTTAAATTTTTATTTTAAAAAAATAAAAATGGGTCGGACTGGCCCATTAGTCCGCTGACTAATTCGGGCCGGGCTGAGTTGGGCTCAAATTTTATAGGTCTAATTCAAAAATGGATCAGCCCAACCCGTGAATGCTACTTGGTCCAGCCCATTTGCCACCTCTTATTTGATGCATTATAGGTTTTTGTGAGTAATGAATAGTGAATTGTCATTTGAAACATAGAGAGTATTATTTGAAACATAGAGAGTATTATATATAAGAAAATTAATATTTAACATTATAATTTTAAATTCATGTATATTATAATATGAGTAATTATATTTAATAGAATTAAATTTTTATTTAATAAATACCACAGATCGTGTTTTGCTTGGTTAAAATACTTAGTTTATAATAAACGCTAAAAACGAGTGAAATATATTCCGATTAAATAATTGTAGGTTGAGACTTTGACAAGTCCAGATGAGGAATAAATTGAGATTGCAGAAGTGAATGTATCAATCTCACATGGGCTTCAGCCCTCGCACTAACCCTTCAAACATGCTATTTTTTTGGGGTGGGTCCCATACTGCTGTATTTGTAGTTGTAATTTGTAAACCAACATATATAGCCTCTCACCAGTCATTCAAATTCGACTCATAATAAATTAGCCATTATATTCAACCATCAAACAAGAAGCTTCTACATATTTCACAAGTTCGAAGTTATTTTTGCTCATACATAGTCTTGTAAGAATGTATGGCTCAACCTGTTCCAATATAGACTTTGTAACGCACAATAAATAAAAAATAAAAAAATTGAGTAGATATTTCAACGATAATTTTGTTAATCTTTATGTACAAAGTAAAAAATAAGTTGAATTGTATTTTGGTTTGCGCTAAAAGATAATGATATTTTGTACTCTCTTTATCAAAGGGAATTTGTACCACTGGAATTTCATATTTTTTTTTAAATTTGTATTTTTAAAATAAAGTAGTGACATATAGATAAATATGTGTATAATTATGTGAGTGTGCAGGTAAATCAAATTGTTTTAGTGATGTGCAAATTTTTGTGGGAGGTCAAAATAAGGAAAGTGTGCAAATTTTTGTGGGACGGAGAGGATATAAAATTGTGAATAATGTGATTGAGTTTATGAAAAATTTTCCATTTTAAAAGTGTGAGACATACGAAAAAGAAAAATGTGAAGTTTATCGCGGGACAGAGATAACACTTTCTCTATCCCTTAACACTCGGCAATCTTTCCTTTTTGTTCCATCCTACAACACTTTGCATACTCTATGAATGGAAATAACTATTTTAACTTTATCCTAACAATATTCATATATTTATACAAATTGTCATTATTTATACTCAATCTAACTATTTTATTACTTTAATAATATACTTTTATACATTTTTCTTAAAAAGTGTGTAAAAAATGGTGTGAAATGTGATGAGAGGCAGAGGGAGCACTTAACATAATTTGGGTGCATTGTTGGAGGTTTTGAGGAATGAATTAAAATAATCAAATGTATAATTTGGATTTGGAATTATATATATATGACACAGTTGAAGGTGAAAGGTTGGGAGAAAAAATTTGAACCGCCTCTAATCAATAAATGTTGGTCCCAAATAGACAATAACAGGTGTATGGGGGGAATACACCTGTAAGTTCAGATTTTTCAAAGAGTAGTTTAACAGCAGACTTTTAAAAGCTCAGTCTACCTTTTAAAGTATCAGTGGACTTGAAGGTCCCCTGATAAGTGGCCTGTGGGTTTGATCAAAGTTTGAGTTACGCAACAGATTAATTTAAAAGCACTTGAAGTTGTTAACTCACACAAAAGCACACAAGACACAGGGGATTTATAGTGGTTCGGAGTTAAATTCTCCTACATCCACTTTTCCTGATTTAACAAGAGAATTCCTTAACCACAGGAATTCCTTGTTTTAGAGTGTCAAAGTGCACTGATCAAGAATAGCTCCTCTTGATCTCTAGGATTTTCACTGAGTCCTAGTCCTCTCAAGATTTCAGACTGAGACACTCCTCAGCTTACTTTCTTTCAACTCACAGCCTTGAACCTATCTCAGTTTAAGGGCTTGAGTTCTCCAACAAAGATTGAGATAACCCTTTACAATGATGAGCAGTATCTAGATTGGGTTATCTCAGTAGGCTTCTAAGAATATTACAGTGTAAGCCTAAATACAAGGTTGAGCTCTAAACAATGTGAGCACTTGGGAAGCTAGAGTGATTTCGAGTGCATGAGAGTATGATGAACTTTGGAGAGCTTTTTAGACTTTCAGTTGAGCTTGTTAGTTTCTCGTACTTAGCTTCTTCTTCAACTCTTGTATTTATAGACTAAAATTTGAAAGACTATTCGTTGGAGAGATTGTTTCAAATTTAAGCTATTTTGGTGTTCCAACGTTCTTTTAGATTTTCTTCAGATTTTGGATGGTCAAATCTGTGAAATGTAGCAGTCCAACGTTCTTCAAGATCTTTTTCAGATTTTGGATGGTCAACTCTTAAGCATTAATGGTTGAACGCTCATTAAATGTCTGCTTAGAGTTAATGCAGCCGCCTTTGAAAACTGTGTCATCCTAGGTTGTTGGTTGCTTCTGAACTTGGTACTGACAGGTCAGTCTTTTGTGTCAGGTCTGTACATAGGTGGCAGCTTCTCATTGGTCTGACTTAATTGTTCCTCAGTCCAGTCACAACGGTTGCAATGAAGTCCTCTGTCTTTTCATCAGGTGACTTGGAACATTCTTTTTGCTGCATTTAACACTTCAATTATGTGTTGGCTGCTTCCTTCATAAATGTTGAATAGCATTTAATGTATCAAGTTACTTGTCTTCAGGGGAGTCCTTTCAGGCTGATTGGACTTAGTCTTCTGAGGTGCATTCTTCAGTCAGTGGGTGTATCTCCTAATCCTTCATCAGGCTAGTCTAAGATACATCAGGCTAGTCTAAACACATCAGACTAGTTTTAACATTAGTAGCCTGTTTTACATTAACTTATTTTCTAAGGTTTTTATCATGCCCTACTTAACACTTTGGGCTAGATTTCTAAGTCTTAGAGATACATTAACACATCAGGGGGTCTTTGGGATTTTATCAAAACATTTTTTAAGTCATTTCCCAACAATTTCCCCCTTTTTTATAAGACCAAAGACCTAGTCTGTCTAACTTTTATCAGATGACTTATACTTAGAAAAATTTGAACTTCAGAAGTTCCCCCTGAATAAGTACCTGCAGGTTAGTTAAGCAGTTTATAGTATAGTGCATAGGCCTAACAGATAATGAGATATTATCTTGGGCTCAAAAGGATAGAAATTTTTATTATCTTAAAAAACGATTACAGTTTACAAATTTCAGACTGTAACCAAGGTACTATCCTGCCCAAAAATAGACAAAAACAAAGATAACTTCTTTTTCTGCTTTCCCCATCAGTGTGCTTGCCTTACAGGCTCCCAAAGGCTGGTTCAAGTCCATACTGAGCAAAGACCCTCTTTTTCAACTCCATCTTCTTCTCCATCATTTCCTTGATGTGACCCTTCAATCCCAGCTGTTCACAGATTACCAACCACTCCCCCAAGATCTCTTGCATCTTCACCTCCCCACTTGCATCAATTGGAGGCATGAAGAGAATGGGGCCAGGAGCCTTGAACTGCTCTCTTCCACTGTGCTCCTCCCAAGCATTCAAGATCCTGGGATAAAGGGCAGGCCAGTTCTCCACCATCTTCTGATGAAAGACTTCATCAGCCTCCACTCCTTCAAACTCACCTGTCACATAGAAGGAGTATACAAACTCCCTCTTGGCTTCCTCCCAAGAGTCATTGATCTCTTTGGGAACCCAAGGATCTATGTGTGGAAATTTAGCAATGGGCTCACTAGCCTGAGTCTGGCTCCTCTTGGCCTTCATCTTCCAGTATGAGTTCCTTGCCTTCCTAGGTGGTGGTGTTTCATCAGTTGACCACTCTTAATCAGTCTCTTTTTCTCCTCCATTTTCTCCAATATCAAGAGACTTTCCTGCCTTTACTGCCTGGTCCAGGGGACTGAGAGTGGGTGGCCTGAACAAGTCTTCAGTGGTCTACACCTTTTCAGGCTGACTTGGTGCAACTGAAGCTATAGGATTGGGGTTCTCCACAGCAAGCTCTCTCACTTCTTCTTCTTCTTGAGTAACCATTACCCTCCTTCTCTTAGTGGCCTGAGTGTCAGATACACTCCCACTTCTTTGCTCACTCCTCTTCCTTTTTATCTCTCAGAATCTGATCCTTGGCTCTTGGCAGCCTAGTTTCCCTTCCTTGGTCAGCTTTCCCTTTCATCTTTTCATGAGCAGTGGCCTGCTCCCCTTCTCTCACAAGAGTGTCAAGTTCCTGCCTTACATCCGCCACAAACTTTTCAGGGTCAGGCCTTTTGCCCACTGATGGGCCACCCAGTGGCCTGACTTGTCCTCCTTCTCTCCTTTCCCACTTCTTGCTAACTCTAAGAGTTCAGCAAGAGCAATAGAATGTTAGGCAGTGTCCTGTTCCACAACTCTCAGATAAGTAAGGCAATGCTCTGTTACTTCATTAAGTGCCCTCAGGTGAAAGGCAGCTTCCACTCCAAAATCTGTGAAAGGCTTCAGTTTCTCTTCTATGATCAGATTTGTTGTCGCCTGAGTGGGAAGCACTCAAAGTGCCTGCCTTGCCTGAGTCTCAATCTCTGCCTTCAGGGCATCCTCCCTCCTTGTAATATATTCATTCATCTTCTCCATCAAGCCTCCTGCCATTTCTGTGATGATAGCCTGCATCAATCTTTCCCTTTCCTCCAAGTTTTCTTGCCTGACTGCTACAAGGGCTTGTGTATGGGCCTGCCATTCTTGTTCCACACTGGCTTTTAGATCATTGATCTCCTTGGAGAGATGCATCTCCATCTGATCCACATTACTTGACAGATTAGTAATGAGTGTCAGATTAGAGTCCTTTACCTGATCTAGGTGCTCATCAAGCACAACAGTCTCAATGAATTGTTCTTCCATCATGATCTGAATGTTTACCACTTTGCCAGTCAGGCTTGCCAGCTCCTTCCCCTCAAACTTTGGTTCCACAGCAGCTTTCACAACAGTTTGAATCACTCCTTCAATCTGAGCGATTAGTGTCTCATCAGGGGAGGGCACAATCTCTGTCTGAGTCCCCTGTGACTCAGGTTGATTTTCAGCTATCATTCCTTTAGTGCCCTGGGGTGTCCCCTGACTCGCACCAGCCTGACCCTCCTTAGTTGGGTTGGCTCCTTCATTTTCTCCATCTTTCTCCTTATCCTCAGATGACTTGCCCTTGGGCCCCTCAATTAGTCTTGCTTCGTCCAATTTCTTGGTAACCAACTTGCCAAACTCCCATTTAGCTAACAACAGACTCACTTTCTTTACTTGAGCAAACTCAAGCACTTCTCTCTCTTCTTTCCTCCAGTAACCTTCTCCTTGTCCCTTTACAGCCTCCAATAGTTCATCTCTTTGACTAGTAGCCTGACCCTCTCAAACATCTCTTTGAGGGTTGGATGGGAGTTTAAGGCAGGATATAACTACTCAATCTCATAGCTAGCCTCCTCCTTTAGAGAGTCCAAGTAAGTGTACTGGACCTCCTCCTCATCAGCTACTTCAAGTTAAGGCAAAACATCACTAGCCTGTGGGACAGGGGATTGTATTTTGGTTTCACTTTCAGGCTGTTGAGAGCCTTCAGTGGGGTTTTCTTGTGTTGGTTTAGTGGGTGTGTTTTTTTCTGCCTCACTGGACTTTTGAGGGTCCTCTGAGGCTTCTTGTTCTCCTTCCCTATCCTCAGACTCTGCATCATCATTATTAGACTCCTCTGAACTCTCCTCTTCCTCCTCATCTCCTTCAGCTTCCTCACCCTCCCGACCTTCCTCAATCCCCTTCAGGGCAGTTGTGCTAGAAGGTGGATAGGTGATTTCAAGCCTTCTTCCTCCTCCTCAGTGGATTTCTCAGCAGATGAGTGGGTGGTTGATGTTTCAGAGCTGCTGTTGATGGCTCTGCTCTCAATAAATGCTTTCTTCACTAGCCTCCGCTTTTTCTTCTCCAACTCTTCCTCCTTATGTGACTTCATCTTCTCACTGGGCTTCAGAGCCCTCTTCTTGATGTTCACAGGAGGGCTGTCCTCTGCTGAATCTTCAGGGACAGTGGCCTGCTCCTGTCTCCGTTCTCTGGATAAGGCATCTACCTTCATCTTTTCCAGGAGCTTCTCAGAGTTGAAAAGAATCTTGGCCTTGTTCCAAGATCTTGTATCAGGAAAAGTATACTTCAAGTTAAGTGCCTCAATGATGAGAGACACTTTTAAAGCATAGCACAGCTTGTGCTCTATCACCATCCTTCCTTTGATTTCATTTAGTTTGCTTCTTTCCTCTCTCAAGTTTGAGATAAAGAACTGGTGCCAGTTGAACTTCACTATGGCAGTGGTGTTGACAATGGCTGCCATCAACCTCAGCTTTATTTTGCTCACTTGCTCAATACTGCCCTGATTTGCCAGGATGCATTTCCCAACAATCTCTGCCAACACCTCAAACTCAGGTTTGAGGAGTTTCTTGTTGAAGGTTGTGACATATTGCTCCTTCTTCTTTGTAATTGTGTCCAGAAACCTCTCTTCCTCTCCAAGCATATAAGTCCCTGGGTCCAAACCCTCATTTGGCAACCCAAAGATGTCATGCAAGTCCTCCTGCCTCAGTTTAAACTTGTGTCTCTTTATCACAGGTACAACCACATCTGTCCCTTTCTTGTCCTTCCTCTGCTCACTTTTCTCCACCATAATTGCAGACCTTATGGATGTAATATTCTTCTCCATATCAACAAAGAATTCCAGCACCTGTCTGTCATAACATTTCTCTGGACCTTTGGATTAGAATCTATAGAGCCCAGCATTTTTGACAAGGTCAAAGGCTCTTCTTATGTGGTATAGGTTGGGGTCAGAAAGAACTTTGGTGTGGTTGAAGCAAACGATTGGTTCATACCAAAAGTTCTTGTTGTTTGATAGTTCTTTGTAGTCAATGTAGATTTGGGCCATTGTTTTGAGAGAGTGGTAGGAAGTGGTAAGGGTTGAAGATGATAAGAGTTGAGAGTATGAGTAGGGTTGATAATAATGAAATCGTGCGTATAACTGCTAAGTATGGGAGTTATTTATATTGTGAATCAAGGGTGGGGATTAAATTAAGAGAACCATGATCTACGGTTGAGAGAAGAGTAATAATTTGGAAGATAAAGTGATTTAACTTCCCAAGTAATTTGTAATTATTACAAAATATGGAAAGTGGGTTGATTTTAGATCAATGGTTAGGATTGAAAAGGATGACGGTTAAAAGTTAGGCTTTTCATGAGAGATAACTGCTCAAAGCTATCTCTCAAGATTTTACTGCACACTTACTATCGCATTAAATGCGCTGCAGGCACTGTAACCAATAAAGTAACCGTCAGTCAGAAGTTGTCTCAGTGGAGAACTCAGTGGAATTTTGCTCAGTCCACTTCTATTCAGGGGAGTAGACTGTGCTGATTATCAGAAGATGTCAGTGGACTTTGTCAGCTGAGTCTACTGTTATTTCTTGATTGTTCCCCCTTGAATAGTAATCTGTGAATCTATTGAGATTGATTCATTCTGAGTTAGGTAGCTCCACTGATTGCTCATGAAACCTTGCTTCTGCCAAAGGTTTTGTGAGTATGTCTGCCTTTTGCTTGTCAGTGTGAATTTTTACAAGGCATACATCCTTCTTCTCCACATGATCTCTGATGAAGTGATGCCTAATATCCACATGCTTGCATCTTGTGTGGAGTACAGGGTTTTGTGATATTGTAATAGCACTATTGTTATCACAGAAGATAGGTACTTCACTAGCCTGTATGTTATAATCAGTCAGTTGTTTCCTTATCCATAGAATTTGAGCACAGCAACTCCCAGCAGCCATGTACTCCGCTTCAGTGGTGCTTGGTGCCACTGAACTCTGCTTCTTTGAGAACCAAGATATCAACTTGTTTCCAAGAAATTGACATGTCCCATTGGTTGATTTTCTGTCAATTTTGCATCCTCCATTGTCAGCATCAGAGTAGTCTGTTAATTCAAAGTTATCATCAGAGGGGTACCAAAGTCCCATGTTGACAGTACCCTTGAGATATCTTAGAATCTTCTTTGTGGCTTCCAGGTGACTTTTCTTGGGACTGTCCTGATATCTTGCACAGATCCCTACTACAAAAGTGATGTCAAGCCTGCTTGCAGTAAGGTATAGAAGAGATCCAATGATTCCTTTATGGTAGTCTGATCCACAGCTTCTCCTTCTTCATCAGGTTCAAGCTTTGTGTTTGTATTCATAGGTACCCTGACTACCTTGCTTGAGCTGCAGCCAAATTTTTGTATCAGTTCCCTTGTGTACTTGGCCTAATTGATGAATATTCCTTCAGGGGACTGCCTGACTTGCAGTCCAAGGAAGAAATTCATCTCTTCCATCATGGACATCTCAAATTTTCCTTTCATGAGATGTGAGAACCTCGTGCATAGGTCTTCATTCTGTGACCCAAATATGATATCATCCACATAGATCTGGACCAAGAGTATGTCTTCTCCATGTGTAATTCTGAAGAGTGTTCTGTCAACACTTCCCATTGTGAAACCATGTTCCAATAGGAACTGTGACAGGGTGTCATACCTTGGGGCTTGTTTCAAGCCATATAAGGATTTCCTGAGCTTGTAGACTTTGTTGCCTTCCTCAAAGCCAGGGGTTGTTCTACATAGACTTCTTCATTTAGGACCCCATTGAGGAATGCACTCTTGACATCCATTTGATAGACCTTGAACTTCTTGTGGGCAGCATAAGCAAGAAATAGCCTGATAGCTTCTAATCTGGCCACTGGTGCAAATGTTTCATCATAATCAAATCCTTCAACTTGAGAGTATCCTTTTGCCACCAGTCTTGCTTTGTTTCTGACAATGACATCATTTTTATCCTTCTTATTTTTGAAGACCCATCTGGTTCCAATGATGTTGGCATGCTTGGGTCTCTTGACAAGCTCCCATACTTGGTTTCTTGTAAATTGGTTGAGTTCTTCCTCCATGGCAATGATCCAGTTTGGATCCTTTAATGCTTCTTCAATGGTCTTGGGTTCCTGTGCTAAAAGGAAATAACATAAGAGAGCATTCTCTCCATGAAAACTTCTAGTCTTAACTCCAAGGTTAGGATCTCCAAGAATCTGATTGATTGGGTGATCAATCAACCAGCTTCTTTTGGATTGTCCTCTCTAGGTGGGGTTATCCACAGGGGATACCTCTTCAAGTGGGATTGAGTCACTGGATTGGGTAATTCTAAGTAAATCAGGGGAGAGAGCAGAGGGAAGGAGTCCTGAGTCATCATTCAGGGCTGTTTCGAGGTTATCAGCACAATTTAGTCTGGTTTCCTCCTGAATGTTATGCTCAGTGTCTGTCTGAGCTTGGCTAGCTTCTTCATTGACAGATGTTACCTGAGAAGCTGGAATTGGGTCATTCAGCTCGTTTACAATAGTGTTGATTTCCTCAGGCTGGTTTGTCTTCTGTGTGCAGCCTTCTGAGTCCTCTGTCCCTAGATTGTCCCATGTTGGAATGTAGGCATCCACTTTCTTATAAGTGGACTTGTCCAAGGTCGGGTTAGTCATCTTATCAGTGATTTCTTTGATAATCTGATCTTTCCTGAACTCAAGAGTAGATTCATCAAAAACAACATGGGGTGTTTCTTCCACCACAAGGGTTCTGGGGTTATATACCCTGAAAGCTCTACTGACTTGGGAATATCCAAGGAAGATTCCTTCATCAGCTTTGCTATCAAAGGTTTTTTGAGTGTTCTATTTCTCCTTTCAGCTATCCCATTTTTTTAGGAGTTCTTGCAGCTGATGTCTCATGGGATATACCTGACTTATTGCAAAAGTCAATAATAATGGAATTTATGAACTCAGTACCTTTATCAGATCTTATCTTGACAATAGACAAATCCTTTTCATTTGAAATCTTCCTGAGTAGTTCAGGTAACCTGAGTTGAGTATCTTTCTTGGTGGACATGAAGATCACCCAAGTGAATCTTGAGAAGTCATCAACTACTACCAGTGTGTACTTGCTTCCATTGATGTTGGCTGGTGTGACAGGTCCAAACAAGTCCATGTGCAAAAGTTGAAGTACCATGTCAGTGGAAAGAGTTGTTTTGCTTTTGAATGAGGCTTTTATTTGCTTCCCTTCTTGGCAAGCTTTGCAGATGTGATCGTTGTTGAACACCTCATTTGGTATTCCTTCCACTAGGCTTAGCCTTGATATCTTGTTGAGTGTTTTGAAATTCAGATGATTGAGTCTCCTGTGCCATAGCCAAGTCAGGTCACTTGAGCTTTTGGCAATGAGATAAGTTTCATCAGGGCATTATCTCCAATCTGCAAGATAGACATTTCCTTTCCTAGACCCTGTTAGTAGTACCAGTGTATTTGATCCATTTCTTACACAACACAGATTACTTGAAAACTCAACATTATATCCTTTATCACAAAATTGGCTTATAGAAAACATGTTATGTTTAAGTCTACTAACATATGATACATTTGTTACCTGGATTGACCCTATTTTCAGGGTACCATAACTTTTTGTGATTCCTTTAGAGTTGTCACCAAAGGTGACCTGTGGTCCTTTATTTTCCTTGTAGTTAGTCAGGAGACTTTGGTTGCCTGTCATATGTCTTGAGCAACCACTATCCAGATACCAGTCATCTTGAGAATCCAAAGAGTCCTGCATAAAAGTTAATTCTTAGGTACCCATTTTGTGTTGGGTCCTATTTGGTTAGTTGTACCTTTAGGGATCCAAATCTGCTTAACAGTCCTAGTTACTTTGGACTGGCTGATTCTTCTCACATAAACATCTATATAGACAGTGGACTCCTTAAATGCGCTAGGAGTTGACTACCTATAAGTGTTAGTCATTTGTGGGACGGGTGGCTTGTTATACATCCTGTTCCTACAGGACTTTGGTGCAGCTGGCCTAAAGTGTTGTTGATAAGGAGGGATATAACTCCTCTCATAGGGCATATATGAGGGTGGTTCCCTATAGTGAACCCTTCTGTCAACTCTCCTGACAGAGGGTTCAGGCCAGTTTGTCCTCTGCCTAGATTGTCTCCTAGGAGAAGATCTAAGTTGAGGATAAGTGTACTGAACATTACTCCATTTGTTTCTGGAAGGTTGGTTTCATCTTTGGAGTTGGTTCTTCTTGGGATTTATTCTAGGAGGTGTGTAGGCTGTTCTAGCCTTTTCAGTGGACCTACTGGGCACTATCACCTCCCCAGTTGGTTCAGCAGACCTTTTGCCCTTATCGAGGGTCCTTCTAGGATTCTCAGAGGACCTTACAAACACTCTCTCATCACTGCTAGTGAATGCAGTGTTAAGAGGACCTTCTGAGGGTGTGCATGGGAAGAATCCTATCCCATGTCTGCTGTCTGAGCTATTCTGTAAACTTAGAATTTTCTCTATAGCAAGAGAGGGTTTATTTAGAGATTCTAGCTTTCTCAGCAGATGATCCTCAGATTCCTTCAGCAGATTTACATTGCTGATTAGGGTTTTTACTTGGATGACTAGCTCATTGTTTTCACTAGCTAGCCTGATCTGATCACTGGTCAGTCCCCTGATCAGTTCATCCTTTGCACTGACCTGACTCTTGAGTGTTTCCACTTCATTTGTCAGGGCAATGGTTTGAGATGCTGAGGCAAGGTCTGCCTCAATCTCAGATTCAGCTAGCTTAGCATTTTCATTTGCTAGCATCCTATGTTCTTCCTCCAGAGTGAGGTACGCCTCTTCCAGCCTGGAGAAGTCAACCATCAATTGTTCTAAAGAGAACTGAAGGTTGAGGTCCCCTGCTGACTCTGAGCTGGGCTCAGGTGAGTGTACTATTAATTGACAGAGTTGGGATTGTACCTCAGGTTCATCATTGGCCATGAGGCATAGATCATCATCACTGCTATCAGTGAATATTTCCTCAGAGGAGCTTGTAGCCTCTTCATCTTCTGCCACCATTGCTCTCCTTTCCAGTCTCCTATCTCTCTTGGCCTGTCATACTAGAAGTGGCATGTCTTGTTGCACTGATAGCATCTTTTGTCATCATCTTCAGCTTCATCCTTGTCTTTCCTTCTGGAATCTAATTTTGAGGTGGATTCCTCACTTTTGTTATTTCTCTTATATTCTTTCTTAGGTTTCTTCTCATTCCTGGGGATGAACCTGGACTTCTTCTCCTTGCTATCCTTATAATATCTCTTGTATTTGCCAAACCTTGAATTCAGCTTTTCAAACCTTCTTGCTAGAAGGCTCATTTCTTCTTTCAGCTCAGCTTTGCTCTGGGATTTGCAGGGTTTGTTGGCTTTCTTGATCTTGGCTGGTTCAACTTCAGAACTGTTTGCCTTGAAGGCTACTCCTTTCTCAGATGAGGAAGGCTCTTCTGTAGTTCTTTTCCTATTGAGATCAAACTCATAGGCCTTGAGTTCTGAGAACACTTGTTGCATTGACATGTTGGACAGATCCTTTGTGTTCTGCATCATGACAGAGTAAACATCCCACCTAGGTGAGAGTCCCTTGAGAATTTTGAGAGCAACCTCCCTCTTGGTGTAGACCTTTCCAAGGGAGTTTATCTCATTCATGATGTCAGTGAACCTGCCATCAAGTTGGTCAATGGTCTCATTTGATTCCATTGAGAATTGTTCATACTTTTGAACAGCCACTGACAATTTATTTTCTTTGATTTTGTCAGTACCCTCACACAGGAGAGCCAAAGTGTCCCATATCTCTTTTGCAGTTGTACAATGAACAACCCTTCCCTTGACAGAGTCAGGAATGGTTGTGTACAATATATTCATGGCTACAAAATTGAGACTATGTCTCTTTCTCTCATCAGCAGTGAAGTCATCTTCATCCTTAGGCCACTCTTCTCTAGGATCATTAATTTGAGCTAGTGTGATCCTAGGATTAGCAGTCATAAAGACAAAGAGACCTCTAGTAATTACCCTGAGCATTTCATTATGCACACAAGCTAGGTGAGCCCTCATCATCATTTTCCAGAAGTCATAGCCTTCTACTGAGAACTGAGGTAGCTTGTGATGTGCTAGATGATTGAGAGGATTGGTTCCCATGTTGGAGTCTGAACTCCCTACAATATTGGTATGGGCTGCTCCTGTGGCTGTGTTCCCTTTGCTGATTGATCCTTCTGCTTGAGTAGACATTTAAAGAGAAACTTCAAGAAAGGTTAGTCAGATCAGTGCAAATGACCACTTGAAGGTATATCAAGGCAGTGGTTCTTAGAACCCCTGCTCTGATACAACTTGTTGGTCCCAAATAGACAAAAACAGGTGTATGGGGGGAATACACCTGTAAGTTTAGATTTTTCAAAGAGTAGTTTAACAGCAGACTTTTAAAAGCTCAGGCTACCTTTTAAAGTATCAGTGGACTTGAAGGTCCCCTGATAAGTGGCCTCCGGATTTGATCAAAGTTTGAGTTATGTAGCGGATTAATTTAAAAGCACCTGAAGTTGTTAAGTCACACAAAAGCACACAAGACACAGGGGATTTATAGTGGTTTGGAGTTAAACTCTCCTGCATCCACTTTTCTTGATTTAACAGGAGAATTCCTTAACCACAGGAATTCCTTATTTTAGAGTGCCAAGGTGCACTGATCAAGAATAGCTCCTCTTGATCTCTAGGATTTTCACTGAGTCCTAGTCCTCTCAAGATTTCAGACTGAGACACTCCTCAGCTTACTTTCTTTCAACTCACAGCCTTGAACCTATCTCAGTTTAAGGGCTTGAGTTCTCCAACTAAGATTGAGATAACCCTTTACAATGATGAGCAGTATCTAGATTGGGTTATCTCAGTAGGCTTCTAAGAATATTACAGTGTAAGCCTAAATACAAGGTTGAGCTCTAAATAATGTGAGCACTTGGGAAGCTAGAGTGATTTCGAGTGCTTGAGAGTATGATGAACTTTGGAGAGCTTTTTAGACTTTCAATTGAGCTTGTTAGTTTCCCGTACTTAGCTTCTTCTTCAACTCTTGTATTTATAGACTTAAATTTGAAAGACTATCCGTTGGAGAGATAGTTTCAAATTTAAGCTATTTTAGTTTTCCAACGTTCTTTTAGATTTTTTTCAGATTTTGGATGGTCAAATCTGTGAAATGTAGCAGTCCAACGTTCTTCAAGATCTTCAGATTATAGATGGTCAACTCTTAAGCATTAATGGTTGAAAGCTCATTAAATGTCTGGTTAGAGTTAATGCAGCCGCCTTTGAAAACTGTGCCATCCTAGGTTGTTGGTTGCTTCTAAACTTGGTACTGACAGGTCAGTCTTTTGTGTCAGGTTCGTACATAGGTGGCAGCTTCTCATTGGTCTGACTTAATTGTTCCTCAGTCCAGTCACAACGGTTGCATTGAAGTCCTCTGTCTTTTCATCAGGTGACTTGGAACATTCTTTTTGCTGCATTTAACACTTCAATTATGTGTTGGTTGTTTCCTTCATAAATGTTGAATAACATTTAATGTATCAGGTTACTTGTCTTCAGGGGAGTCCTTTCAAGCCGATTGGACTTAGTCTTCTGAGGTGCATTCTTTAGTCAGTGGGTGTATCTCCTAATCCTTCACCAGGCTAGTCAAAGATACATCAGGCTAGTCTAAACACATCAGACTAGTTTTAACATTAGTATCCTGTTTTACATTAACTTATTTTCTAAGGTTTTTATCATGCCCTACTTAACACTTTGGGCTTGATTTCTAAGTCTTAGAGAACATTAACACATCAGGGGGTCTTTGGAATTTTATCAAAACATTTTATAAGTCATTTCCCAACAATAAATAATAAATTATATCAATATAATTTATACGAAATAAATAATATATTCCCTCAATATCAATAAATAATAAAATATATCATATAATTTAATTCAAAATATATCATATACGAAATTTCAAATATATCATATAATATATCATATTTAGGTACTTATCATAAATTCCGATCATTTTTCATAGTATCATATTTTGGGCTTTTTTCAGATTTGAATATATTCCTTTGACATTAATAAATAATAAAATATATCATATAATTTATGATAAGTTCCTAAATATGATATATTATATGATATATTCACCTGTGCAGAAAACCCGTATACATGAGACGAAGTTTTCCTGTAACATTTAAATTTTGCTTTGTTTTAAAATATTATACGGGCAAGATTATAAATCCACATATCATATATTATATACTCCATTTTTATTATATTTGTCTGTTTTTACAATTGTATATCGTACTAAGTGAAATTTTTTTTTGTTCAAATTTACTCTTCTCAATTGACTACAATTATTATACTAGTCGAGCGAATTTGAGTAGTGCCCAACTCAACTCATTATACGGGTTTTCTACGGTATTAAATTTCGAATATAATTTGTTTTTATTCTTTTTTATATTTCGAATATAATTTGTACTTATTGTAGAAAATTAAAATTCAGAAAAAAAAAACCCAAAATAAATTTTCATTAAATTAATAGACATAGTGTTTAAGTAAATCATCATCAATCAGAAAAAAAAAAAAAGAAACTCTAATTAGAATGAACCCTGAAAAAGAAAAATAAACCCTAATTATAAAATAAAAACTACAAAAAAAAGACTAGTTTAGACCCAACATATTCTTCAATGCTTCACTAGCATTCTGAGCGTTCTTGAGTGCACTCTTGGTTAAATGCGAAAGAAATTTGCGTTCACCAAGTTTTGGTTCGGACAGAGTCAATATTTCTTCTTCTAATTTATGACACGTTCCTAAAAAAACTCCTTCGCTTTAATCAAAACTTCTAACAACTCCATTTTCTTCTGCCTGATACGTTGAAGGACCTACACAATTCAACAATCACAAAATAAGTCATATTATAGAGAATAAAAAGGAAAAATCACACAATCATCTTCCAGAAATTTTTACCAATTTTCTTTCTGCGCTAATCGTACCTGGATACGTAAACTCCTGCAGAAAAAAAATATTAGCAAGGTTGTTCGCGTGAAGAAGTAGAAAAGCCAAGAAGGAGAGAGGTTTTTTACCATTATAATTGTTGTCTCCATGTCCTCCGTTTCGACCTCGAATTATCGGTAATGTCACAGTCAAAGTGATTTTGAAAACCACCGAGTTCTTGAGACACTTGATAAAATTTATAATTTAATCCGTCTACTTTTTTTTTATATAAATTTAACTATGTCTCATTTATTTGTGTAGAATCTCCGTAAAGAGTTTGATGCCTTGGTTGGAGGCGTGGATCAACATATCATCATTCAGATCGGGTTCTCATCTCAAAAATTCCATTGTCAATACAAGTATCACAATATTACTCCTAACCATGGATTTGGCCGATTAACTACTGGGTGGCCCGACGTCGTTGATTACTTGAGAATCGAACAAGGTGATGTTATTTTCGAAAAAGATGTGTGTCATGAAAGGGTTTTTCACATTTCTGTTGATTGGAGCCAAAGGAATATCAAGATTGAAGACGATTTTTGACTTTATGTTTTAAGATTGAAGACGATTTCTGATGGACTATTTCTTATTATTATGTTTTAATTTGACAAATTATGAACAATTACATTTTAATAGTCGTATTTTCATATTATTATGTGTTTTAATCTTTTGTTGCATAATTACGTGTTTCGGCTAATATGCTAAGTTTTTTTTATTTTCATATTATTATGATAAGTTTTCTTTTGTAGCATAATTACGTAGTTTAATCTTTATTTGCATAATCACGTTAGTTTAGATTTTATTAGATTTTTTTATGATAATAATAATATAGGCAGTTGATTAGGGTCATAATTGCATGTTTTAGCACTCATTTCTATATGCTTTTGGTGATATTATGTTCATATTTGTCCCTATTATGTGATACTTTGTGTATTTAACCCTTTTTTGCTAGGAAGTTGTGATTGTAGGTGAAAACAAGCAAAATGAGGAAGAAACGAGCAAGATCGAGAAAAATCCAAATTCTGGAGTTGAGAAAAATGGACAAATTTCTATACTATGTTGAAGAGCTTGAAGAGAGGGTCGCAACGAAAGAAGAATCGAGTCAATCGGAGTTCTAGAGCGAAAGATATGACAAAAATAAGGAAGTCACGCATCGACCGAGACTAAGACCTCGGGCGACAAGGGTTCCTTCTTCGGAAGACAGGCCTCGCGCGACCAACATCTCTGGATCGACAGGCATTTGTCGAGCTGGCTGTCGACCAAGCTTGGTCGATAGTTGCACAGCTCTTGGACGACAAAAGGGCCTTCAGTCGACCAAGTTGTCGCCCAAGTGGTCGACAGTTGCTCAGCTCTTGGGCGACATCAGCACTGTTTGCTCAGATTTTCAGGGTTATTTTTGTATTTTCGCACGTTTTAATGAAGGGCATCTTAGTCAATGATCCAAGGGCACTATATATACTTCCATCTCAGAGTTTCTAAAAAACTTTTATCATTTTCTTAGATTCATATTCTCTCACTAGATTAGGAGAAGTTAGAGGTAGTTTCCAAGTGGTGTTCTTAGATTTCCATTTACGATTTCAAAGATTACTTGTGATCTACCGTTCGGATCGACGATCAGTTTTCTCCTGCATTCTTAGCGTAGCTCAAGCTACATTTCTACCGATTGATTTTCAATTTCTATTGTCAGATCATTTTCTAGCTTATAGAGGTAATCTTGTATCTTTTCAATTCCAATTGTAATAGGTAAATTCTTGTATACTCTTTAGAATTCTTGCATAATGATGAATGTAGTTACTTCAATTTCTTTATTGCTTATTAAATTAGCCATGGGCTAATTCGTTTATGTGTTGGTGTATGATTCCTATGGATTAGTGTGGTGTTTATGTTGATCTTATGAATGCTTGAGATGTTGTATGATCAATTCTCTATTTTGATGGTTTATATGAATGCTTATATGCATAATTGATTGTATGGGCCATTAGGACTTAATCTCATACGAAAGTTGGGCTATTTACCTAAAACATTCTTGTTATTAGGTCATTGCATACTAAGTGTTTGTTAAAATTCCTAAGATAGTGAGAATTACCTTAGAGAATTGGAAAGACAATTAGAGGCTCTTATGTGCATTTAGGGAGACCTTTGCATATTAGAGTGGCTTGCCTATTGATTGTACAATACCTCAATGCATGCGTAAGTGATACTTCACCACATGAAACATAGGATAGTATACTAATACACTTCTCACACAACTTGCTCACTTTGTGAATCAAGGTGATAGGTAGTTTACTCGTTTGACGCACTTGTAGACATAGATACCATATCTCCTTTACTTGCTTTGTGATTTTTGAATCAAGAACAATAGTCTTACCTTACAAATCTCCGTCTCCTTTGGGTTCGATATAAAATAAACTTAGTTAAGCTTGCCATTGCAATAACGATCGTGTACACTTGCACGTAGACACCTTTTGGCTAAACAGCAGTATATAATTATCCCGTTAGTTTAGATTTTATTAGATTTTTTATGATAATAATAATATAGGAAGTATATAATAATAATGTAGGCAGTATATAATAATCACGTTAGATTAATTTTATTACATTTTTTTATAATTTCAGATTACATAAACAAATTAAATTAGATTAGTTTATTGTTATAATTTATATTTATTTATCTACATAAACAAGTTAAACAATTAATATTTGAATTAAATACAATAATTACTCTTTCCAATACCAATGTAACCTATAATTAGTGTTCATCATTTACTTGTTCTTTTCAATGCAGCTATTAATGTTAGCATGCAATTATTCTTTTCAATGTTTTATTCTAATGATTAGTATCTCTTGAAAGTAGAAATTATAGTCATCTTAATGTTTTGATTTGTTGCATAAAATATGTTGTAAATCATATATAGGAATTAATAGCGTAATTAATTTTTAAAATATGTCATTAAATTACAAACTTAATTTCATTACAAAAATTAAAACATAAAACTAGCTTCAGAAGGTTCTGCATTCAAGTCGAATGGTACTGTCCTTCCGCTTCCACGTGAAGTTGTTCTCCCCCCCACGACCTCGTCCACCTCTTGAACCTCTTCGTCCTCTACCACGTTCCAAACTTGACACAAAACGGTTTATCCTAGGTCTTCCCTTTAGTTACTACAACAGTTGGATCCAATATGGTTGCACCACTGTAACACCCATAGACTCAATCTCCATATATAATAAAATTTATATAAGTTATTTTCATTTATTATTATTATTATTATTATTATTATTGTTACTATTATTATGAATATTATTTATAAGATATTTATGTATATGTATAGTATTCTATTTAATTATTTATTTATTTAAACTTATTAGCTTTAAAAAAAAGATAAAAAAATATTATATATAAATACTATAAATATATATATATATAGTACACACGCACAATATTTATATATATATATATATATATATATATATATAGCATACACACGCACAACATATATAGATAGTACACGCACAAGGAAACTTCCCGCCCCAATCTTTTACTATTTAATTTTCATAATTAACAATTTTTTTTTCTTCTAAGGGTAAAATCCCTCAAACAATTTCATGTTTTAACATTGGATTGACTGTCAATTTATCGAAGTTTCAATTTATCATAAATATATAATAGGAGCTATTTTATCTTTTATAGTTTTGGCGCCATTTCGTTTGGGCCGCAGATCATTTGTTCAAATTTTATCTCAACCTTCCGATTATCTGTTTCTTTTGTATGATATGTCTTAATTAACGAATCTGTTACAATCTTCCCATCTACAAATAACCTATCTCAATTATCAATTTACCTCACACAAATATTTTTCTTTTCTTTGCACAATATGACCCAACTGATACAAGATTTCATAATTCAGCACGCCAAGCTTGCAAAGTTTAATGAATCAAATTCATCTTCATTGTAAATGAGGTAATGCTTGAGTACTCTATCTTGTCTCTTTATTTTAGAAGTCTTAATTAGTACTCCTAAGAGTTTCCAAATTACTTTAGATCTCTTTTTATATAATTTGACCGTTGAATTTTTTTTACCAAAGAATAAGAAAATTAAAAGTTTTCTCTCAATCTCTTTAATTTTTATGATTTACTTTGCTCAATGAATATGACTAATTTTGTGTTTGTATACGTAAATTGATCAGATATTTTCCTAGCAAAAAAAAATCATATTTACCTCTCATGCACATCATATCATCACAAAAGGATGTCCCCAAATAAGGACAAGACATGTTGATAGACAATGATGTCTCATATACTACTTAAATTTTGTCTATGTGATTCTCACTTCACTACAATTGTTGCAGTTCATAGGAGGACGTCGCCAAATAAGGAGAAGACATGTTGACAGACAATGCTAACCGGATTTCATCTCTGCAATTCTCTCTTAAAAATGAAAATTCATTGACCAAACAAATTTTTTTTTTAATTTTGGATGATGAGAAATTGCACTTGAATGTAATGATTTTTCATGTACAACTATTATTATTACTTTTTTTTATATTAATACCATTTAATCATGTTCATAGTCAATTTTCGTTACAATTGTCATAAAAAATAATTAAAAAAACACCTCAAACTATTATTATTGTTTTTTTTAAATCAAGACTTATTGCTAATCTTTATACATCAATTGCATTAATTACAAATTTTATACTTATTTGAAATCACCTTTATAAGTGCACAAAATCAGTACTTATAATATGAAATTTGAATAAAATCAACATGGAGAATAATATGAACGAAGCTCGAGATGAGATAAGAGAAGAAGAAACCTTAAGAGGACAAGTACATCAAGGAGAAGAGAATTTTGCTCAAAGAGAGGTTCCACTTCAACCACAACCTATATCACACCAATACCCACCTTATCCACCACCAAATCAACCTTACTATCCACCACAATATCCCAACTACCCCAATTACCCAATTAACCAACCATACTACCCACCACCACCTCAACACCAAAGACCACAAATCATAAACCCACCTCAAAACCATGAACCATTGCTGCGAGATTATTTTGAGCCTAGAGTTAATGAGCAATATGATGGAATAGAAAGATCGCCGATTGATGCTGAAAAGTTTGAGCTTAATACGAATCTTTTGAAGTTGTTAAAGGAGTCTCCATTTGAAGGATCGAGTGATAAAGAAGACCCAAATGCTCACCTAAATAACTTCATGGAGATATGTGATACGATCAAGTACAAAGGAATGTCGGATAGTGAGAAAAAGCTCTGATTCTTCAATTTCACCTTGACAGGGAGAGCTAAAGCCTGGATTAGAGCTATGAATCCTAAAGCTACCATTTGGGAGGAGTTGAGTTCCCAATTTCTAAAGAAATTCTATCCTACATCAAAGATGCTTAAGGTGAGAGAAGAGATAAAGAATTTCCGACAAAATGCGAGAGAGACCATATCTAGTGCATGGGAGAGGTACAATACCTTGTTATTGGCTTGTCCTCAACATGGTTTGAGGGATGAAGATATACTCTTGACATTCACCATAGGATTTCATGAAGGAGACAAGAATTACTTGAATTCTTGTGCAGGAGGCTCGGTTTGGACGAAGACCGTTCGTCAAGTGAACGAGATCATTGAGAACATAGCTGCAAATGATGCTTTCCAAAGAGAGTCTAGCAATGGAGCAGGTGATCGAGTTGCACTTCTTGAGGAAAGATTGACTAATGTGTGTAATTTGGTCTATGGAGGTCAACATCAAAATCTTGCTCCAACTCCTATGCAAGTTAGCGTTGTTGAGAGTTTTCCTCCTCCTACTACCTCCACTCAAGAGGAAGTAAACTATATGGGTCGTCCGCCATTTAACAATTCTTATCAAAACAATCAAAGGTCGTATGTCGCTCCACCGTTTAGAAACCAAGGAAGTCCATATCCGAATCAAGGCAATCCTCCTTACAATCCTAATAGAAGGCACAAGAATTTCTCATACGCCAATCCTAAGGGGGCAATCCAATTACCACCCGGGATTGGTCCGGGATCAAAGCCGCCGAATAATGAGGGTAAGGGGAGTGTGGAGGACACCTTGGCATTGATTTTGAAGAACATGGAAGATATGAGAGTGGAATTTAGAAAGATGAATGGTGAAATGAACAAGAAGTTTGATGACTTGTATGCTTCACAAGGTAATCAAATCAAGAGCTTGGAATTTCAAATGGGGCAAATTGCTTCATCCTTAAGCCCACAAGTGAATAAAGGTAAGTTCCTTTCTACAATCGAGATTAATCCTCGTGAGCATTGTAATTTGATATCATGTGTGGAGGTTGAAAATGGGGTTGTAGAGAATTCTCCTTTAAAAGTTTTTCATGATGAGATGGTGGAAGAAGTATTTCGTTGTGAGGATGTGAAATTGGTAAGGAGTAATGAGAAAGGCTTGGGGGTAGAAGATATGGTGATGAAGAAAGAGAAGGAAAAGAAAGAAAAATTTGAGGGATTAGATAACATTGGGGTTGTGGAAAGAAAGGTGGAAGAAGGGAAAGTGGAAAAGAAGGTGAAGGTGGAAATTTCAAAAGGAATGAAAAATAAGCTTGATGATCAATTTAAGAAGTTCTTTGAACTTTTCAAAAAGTTCTATTCAAAGATGCCTTTCCATGAAGCTATTGAAGAAATGCCAAATTATACAAGGTTCTTGAGAGATGCTTTGGCAAAGAAGAAGAAAGGAAATGAACTGGAAATGGTTAAGCTTACTCGCAAGAGAAGTGAGTTGATACAAAATCATTTACCATAAAAGCTTAGAGATCCGGGAGTTTCACATTGAGTTGCCATATTAAGGAGAGCAAGGAAATAAGGGCTTTGTGTGATTTGGGTGCAAGTGTTAACATGATGCCATTTTCTATTGCCAAGGAGTTGGGCTTGCATGACTTGAAGCCAACAAAAATGAATTTGCAAATGGTCAATGGTTCAAAAGTGAGACCAAGGGGAATTATAGAGGATGTAGTTGTTCATGTTGGTAAGTTTGTTTGTCCCGTTGACTTTGTTGTGCTAGATATTGAAGAAGATTTGGAGAGTCCTATCATTTTTGGGAGACCTTTTCTTGCTACATCGGATGCTTTAATTAATATTAAGCGAGGAGAGGTTACCCTTGGAATGAATGGTGAGAAAGCCACTTTTTCGATCCATGGTAATTCCAAGAGTTCCTCAAAGAAGATTGAAGGGTTGATGAACAAAGTTGTACGAGATGATATGGAAAGTCAAGAAAAGGATAAGTCAAGAAAAATTGATCTCAAGAGTGAGCTTAGTGGTGATGATCCTTTTGAAAAGAGGAAGAAGGTAAATGAAGGCAAGGGGGTGAAACAAATGGTGAAGAAAGCTTATTTTTGGAAGAGGAAATTGAGTGATGTACGTCATTCAACTCTCATCGATATTGATGTTACTTGAGCTTAAGAGTCCTCCGGCTAGGGGTAGTTAAATCCAAGCGCTAGACGGGAGGCAACCCATCCGTATCCTTTATTTTTTTTTAGATTTTAGTTTTGATTTGATTGATTTTTTGTGATGGAATGGAAGCATGAGGTTATTTAGTATTTTAGGCCAATTTCTTATGTATCATTGCTTGATTGGTTTTGTGCTTAAATGATTAGGAAGAGTTTGAGAAGTGAATTTTTGATAATCTTGATGAATATTTAGTTTTTGAGTTGAGAGTTGTGATTAATTGGTTTTATGTGCTAGCAAATTTGTAATTTACCACTTTTCCAAACTTTATTAGGATTTACAATCCGAAAAAGTTTGGGGGGTGTGTTCGTGTTAAATTTCATCAATTTGCTACCATATTTGATTCATGAGTGTGGATATTCTTGTGATATTTTGAGTATTAAGTGATGTTGAGTAGGAAAAGTGCAAGAAAAAGGGTAAAAAAATGAAAATTTCGAAGTAGGAGTTGAAGGCCTCGACAGACAGCATCTAAAGCCTCGGAAGATGGCCTTTGCGCGCCTGGGATCTCTGGAAAGACAGCCAATTGTCGCCTAAGGTGTCGACCAGCTCGGACGACAGTGCTACAAGCCTTGCACGACACGGGGGCCAATTGTCGACCAGGGGGTCGACCATCTTGGTTGACAACTCTACAACTCTTGTGCGACACACCACGCGTGACTCAGGTGTCGCCCAGCTTGGTCGACAGGCTCAAGCTTCTTGGTCGACACACGCGGGTTGGATGCGGATTTTGACCATGGTGGGCCCTATTTTGACTACACTTTCCAAGGTAAGCCCACTCACTTTTCACTTTTTCTTATACACTCTTACACACACAAACACACACTTTAAATACAAGAATCTTGCACTCTTTCCCTCTCAAACTCACGAAAAAGAGAATAAAGAAGAAGAAATTTTGCTTCTCAAATTCTACACTTCCTCTCGATTAATCCTTCTACAGGTATGTTCTACTCACTCTCCTCTACCTATTTCTTGCACTTTTATAAGAAATCCATAGTGGCATTGTCATGAATTTGAATTTAAAATTCTAGGGTTCTTGAGCATGTGAATTGGGGATTTTTGATTTTCTTGAGTTTTTATGAAATTGATGATGCATTTATGCTACATTGTTGATGGGTAATCCATTGGGAGCCCAATTGCATGCCAATTTTGAGTATTATGAGTTTAATTGAAGATTGAAAAATAGGGGTAGGCATAGTGACGAATTTTAGGAAAATTCATGCTAAAATTGAGTTGTTTTGATAATGTTGTGTTAAATGTTAATGGGTATAAGTATATTGTTGCTAGGTTGAGTTGAGTATGTTGATTCATCTATGATTTTGCTTACTTGAGGCTTCATTGGCATTTAACATTTGCATGACTATTTGAGGCATGAATTCCTTGTTTCTAAGAATTAAGCCCTTTATGTTCAATCTAATTTTACTTGATAAATGGAAATTGATCACTTTCTTTTGTAGGATGAGTAAGAAAGGAAAAGAAAAAGCTTCAAGTTCCTCTATTAAAAAGAAGTGGAATGATCCCGATATGGAGAAAGATTATTTTAAGAAGTGTGGAGATAAGCCATCTAATCACCAAATCTACTTAGGAGATAATGAGAACTCTTTTAAAGTCTTCGGTTATGTGTGGAATATAGAGTAATACGTGGGTAGATATTATGACAAGAGGGTTCCCAGAGAATGTCATTTCGGTGATGATGTAGAGACTTTATTTGACAGAATAGGTTGGAAGGGCCTCCTCACCATACCTTGCAATGAGATCAATGACGATTTATGCATCGAGTTCTTGAGCACATTAGACATAAGAGAGATTGATGGGGTGCCGACCAGATTTAAATTCCAGAACGACAATGTGGAGTATTCTCTAACAACTGAATAAATCAATCAAATGTTTGGTTGTGTTGGGAAGGTGAGAAGGCATGATTTCTACTCTTGGGAGAGGTTCACTCGAGCCCAAGAGACATGGGATTTGATAAGTAAGAATGGAGGTAAATATGTTGCTCAAAGTTCAAGGTCCTCCAACATTGCTAACCCTATTTTAGCATATGTGTACAAGATCTTAGCAAACACTGCTTTTGCTAGATTGGAAGGGAGCCGAGTTAGGAGTGATAAATTATTTATTTTTCACTCAATGTTGACATCCAAGAAGGCAGATTTTGGTGCGTATCTCCTCAAAAATCTCAGCCAACAAATCACAAGGACTCATTGCTCTTATGCCGGTATAATGACTCATATTGTTCAAAAGTTGAATCCAATAAGAAGAGTGATTTGTGAAGGTGAGGCTCTTGATTTGGAACACATGGTTAGGTCAAAAATATATAAGAGAAGAGGGAACACCAGTGATCTCTTTCCTTTACTTGACTACGATCTGTTGATGATAACGAAGGAGGAAAACTTGAAGCTTAACTCTCCGCTGCATCTTAGAGTGAAAGAGAAATTTAATAGGAGGTCATCTAAAAGAACTAGGGGTGAATCGAGCTCTCAACCTCAAGGGGAAGCACAAGAAGAAGGACATGATCCAATGCAAGAGGATTATTATAATCAAGGTGGTGGACATGTGTTTGAAGGATTGACTTATGATGAGTGGGGCCACGAGGTACGATCATTAAGGTCAGATGTGGACGATCTTAGGAATGACTATTCTTTCCTTCGATCGGATATGACAAGAATAACCGATAGCTATCTCTGCCTCAATACTACCGTGGATTCCATCAATGAGAATGTTAACACGATGTCCAACAACATGGAAGAGATCTTGGAAGCCCAGCGTGCAATGATTGTAACACCCCGCATAGGCAGCAACTTTTAACCCTTTAATTATTTTTGTCTTAGGCGTGAGTTTGTGTGAGTACAAGTTTAGTCCTTTAAGTTGTTATGCCTTAGTATTTCTAAAATTGGTTGTTTAGTATTAGTTGTCCCAATTAGTATTAATTGGACTCTTATGATAGTACTTAAGTTTCGAACTATTAGAGGAAAGAAGAATAATATTATTGTTGAGGTTATAGTATTAGTCCTTTAAGATTAGTGTTTCCTTAAGTATTAATTCATTAAGGGCATGTTAGTAATTGAGGAAGTTAATTTAGGGATTTGACTTTATGAAGATTTGACCAAGAATAGGATTAAATAACACTTGGGATAGTATTGATAGTATTTTCGAAAAATATTGGATCTTAGAGTTATAAGAATTTTCGAAATTAAGGAGTATTAAGACAAGGATTTCTAGTATCTTTATTTATGGAAATAAGTCATATTCTTATGCAAGAGAATATACATGCTTGAAGGTTAAGTATCACAAGAATAAAGAGTTAGTAAGGATCTTTTAAATAAGGAAATAAGTTACCAAGTATGGAAATAGAGATACAACAAGATTTTGGGCCAATTTTCTTGCCTTTTCCTTGCAATTTCGGCCAGCACTTTATTCAGCCCCAAACCCTACTTTTCCAACTCTATAAATATGTATTGATCAAGTTCCTAAGACCCCTAGACACCCAAAAATCGGCAGCCACCTCTAGCACCTTATTTCGGCCAACACATAAAGCTATAGGACCAGTTTTTCCAGCAGCTTGTAGAGGTAGAAAGAGAGCAAGTCTCGGCAGTTTTGAGTGAGGAAAGGAGTAGGATTCGAGCACAAGGATTAGTCAAGCCAACGTACAACACTTCTCTATTTTCAAGTCAAGAAAAGGTGGGGGTTTAAACAGTGAAAAGTGGTAACTATAGTTCGACTTTTAAATATTTAGTTTGATGCAATTATGTGTTTATGTGCTAATATGAATGGATGGTCAGCTCTACCATCAATCTATGAATGGACAATCAGCTATATTGTCAAATGAATGTTAAGGATGATCAGCTATATCATCAATGAATGGATACGAAAGTCGTATCATATGTTAAGAAAGAAGGGTATGTTTACATGTTATTATGTCCTTTATATTTAGACTTCGAACTAAACTATCCCCACGGAGTGATTATTTTATAATTGCTCACCCCCTTCACCGAATTATATTTTCAGATTTTCAAGAGTAAAGGTGACGAGATGCGCGATGCGGAGGAAGGTGGATGTGATGCGAGAAAGAAGAAGTTATTGGATTGAAGTTTTAAATTAATAAATTCCAAGTAGGCTTTTATTTAAGTTGCAAGTATTTTATTTAGTGTTTTCGGCACTTTATATTTGCCACAAGACTAGACGTTTGCATGTTTTATTTCGAAGAGTGCAAGGACACGTAGATGATTGATTTAGGATATGCTATGGTTTGATGATTTATGGGATTTTTATTATGGATTTATATGAGGTATTATTATTTGATTATGTGTTAAATTGCATGATTATTAGGAGTTAAGTTGATGAATTTATTTAATATGTTAGCAGCTGATGGTTCGAATATTATGTGTATGATAAGTGTTAGTTTATGTGTTTAATTGTTCTTAAGAAAATTAGTTATTGTCCTCAGTTTGCATGATCAATAAGTTAAGTTTTATAACTCCAAAAATTATGAAATTTTACCAGAATGTTTGCCATGATTTATAATGTATGTTGACCAATTTTCATGAGTTTTTACTTAGTAGAAGTCAAGGTTCCAGTTTTAGTCCTTTATGTGTTTCTAGTCCACAAAATTCTTGTTTTCAAAATACCGAATTTATGCCCAGCTTATTTTCGAAATTTTGGCCGTTTATTAGCCATAAAATATTAAGTATTTTGGTCATAAAACCAGGAGCAAAATCGTTTTAAAATTTCAGCTCAAAATTAGTCCTTTATCTTTGTTTTACGAGTTTTCCAGTGTTTTAAAGATGAATTCTCGTGGAAAGTCTTTACAGTATGTTTAATATGATTTATTAGAGTATTTAGAGGTCTTAGATTATTTGGCAAGATAATAGTATTAAAGAAAATGGATTTGGTATTAGTTAGTGGTCTGTTTTTATACACAATCAGTTTTGATGAGTACACCTAGGCTGTTTTCGTTAGTTTTACGTACCAGCTACTGTTCTTGAATTATTTAAGTATTATTGCATGATTTAATTGTTGTCTTACATGTTGAATGATGTTAGAATAAGTTTAATTCACAAGTGAATATTATTGAAACATGTTATTATGTTACTTGTGTGATTCTTAGGAATGTGCTAAGTGAATATTATTGAAATATGTCATGAATATTTATTATGATATTTTAGGTTTTTCCATGGATGTATTGAATGAGTTATTTATTGTGAATGTTTGATTCAATTGCTTTTAAAAAGGGTTTTTTCAAAGAAAAGAATTTTACTTAGTAGAAAATGGGTGCACGTTCTAAAAAAATGTTTCTATTAAATAATTAATTAAAAGTGAGACTTCCGCTGATTTGTAAATGTATAGAAATTTTAGGGCGTGACAATGATCAACTGGCACATTGGAGAGGGTCACTTTCCTCATCCGCATTACCCTCCTTCGTGAAGTGATGATTTCGATCTAACTTCATAAGGATGGGTAACTCATTCTTAACCCTAACTCTATCTCTTACTTCTATTCCAAACTTTTAGTTAATAATTTGGTTTGTAATGATATTGCTTGAAGATTGTGCTACTTCTTAGGTAGTTGTTTTTGGATGGATTATGCTTGTGATAGATGTTGACTGATGGATCTTATTACTTATTTGATGATGTTTTGCTTTGCTTATGTGATGATGGTTATTATGTTTTGAGCTTTATTGTGCATTGCATGATTCTTGCCTCCACTCCTTTGCCAAACTTTTTAGACCTATGGTCCAAAAAAATTTTGGGGGGTGTGATCGTTTTGTCATTCTCATAGCAATGCTATATTTCTTGATTGATTTTTGGGAGTATTCTTATGATTTGATTAATTTACTATTGAATAAGATATTTAATTAAGGCTATAACATTAATATTCAGCGTCATTTAGGGAGACATTATGTTTTGATTAATTTACTAATGAATAAGATATTTAATTAAGGCTATAATTTTGCATACATTACATTTTCTGCATTATATTTAAAGTAGGTTTGTAGCTGATGCGTTTTCTTTATTTAAGTAATATATATATACATATATATATATATATAAACAATTAGCTTCAATTATTTATTTACATAATTGTTTTATTTTTGTAATATTTTTTATGACATTAATATTTAACATTATTTAGGGAGACGTTATGTTTTGATTAATTGATTAATGAATAAGATATTTAATTGATGCTACAATTTTGCATACATTACACTTAAAGTAGGTTTGTAAGTAATGCATTTTCTTTATTTAAGTAATATATATACACACAAATATATATATACACAATTATTTCAATCAATAATTGTTTTTAATTACAAATTCTAAAAGTCAATGTATTACTCAATAATATCAATGAATTATTTTTTTAAATAAGATTAATTAAATATCTTCAATTATGGATGATGATGACATATAGTAAGTCTAATTAAATATTCAAATATTTACTAAATATTTAAATAACAGAACTATTTATACTTATTTCTATATGGATGATCAATTTTTCTCTTGCGATTTATATCCATTGGATCATTTTAATTAATTGATTTTAGAATAATATTTATAGCATTAATATTCAGCGTCATTTAGGGAGACATTATGTTTTGATTAATTGACTAATGAATAAGATATTTAATTGAGACTATAATTTTGCATACATTACATTTTCTGCATTATATTTAAAGTATGTTCGTAGGTGATGTGTTTTCT
>JAPKLY010000458.1:197317-224898 GCA_026898435.1 Prunella vulgaris
TTTCTTAAGGTTGATTGTTTTGTCAATTTGTTTTCCACTTCGTAAAGTGGTGACAAAATTAACATTTTCTGGTGCATCAGAGGAAATTTGACATTGCCCAGCAGGATTTTGTTGAGGTTGAGCAGGAAACTTTCCTTTCTCAACTGTTCTTAAGGAATTAGTTAAAGTAGATAATGTACTTTTAATATCATTGATGGCTTGTGACGTTTGGTTGTTGACGGTTGTTTGTCCTAGCATAAAGGCTTGTAAAGTTTCTTCAAGGGTTTTTATATGTGGTTTATTATGTTGGGTGAAATTGGAATTGGGGTTTTTCTGGGTGGGAAAAGGTCGTAACACACTTTCATTTTTCCACTTAAAGTTTGGATGATTTTTCCAATTTGGGTTGTATGTTTCAGAAAAAGCTGATGGATATGAATTTTGAAAATTAGATAATGCATTTACTTGTTCATGACACATCTCTTTGAAAATAGGAATTTGTGGGCATTCATTAGTTACATGTCCATTAATGGCACAAATTTCACATATGTCATCATTTTGCACAAATTTTACTTCCTTAGGTTTCTTTAGTTGCAAACTTTCAACTTGTTTAGTTAAACTTTCAATTCTAGCATTTAGATCGTCTTCTTGACTTAAATTATATTTTCCTTTAGAATTTTCAAGCTTAGATCTAATTGAGCCTTCAGAAGTATTTTCATTATACCAAGATTGAGTTTTTTCAACTAGATGGTCTAAATACTCAAGTGCATCATCAGGATTTTTATCCAAAAATTCACCATTACACATCATTTCCACAAATTGTTTTGTTTCAGCGTTTAAACCTTCATAGAAGAAACTTACGGTTCTCCAAGTTTCAAAACCATGGTGAGGGCAAACATTTAATAAATCCTTAAAACGTTCCCAACATTTAAAATATTGCTCATCACTCTTTTGGAAAAAATTCTTGATTTCTTTTTTTAAAGCATTCGTCTTATTAATCGGGAAGAATTTTTTCAAAAATTCAGTTTGAATCTGTTGCCAAGATGTAATTGAGTTTGGTTTAAGAGAATTAAGCCAAGTTTTTGCTTTATCTTTAAGAGAAAAAGGAAATAACTTTAGCTTAATAGCTTCTTGAGTACACCTTGGTTCATTAAATGTTTCACAAATTTCTTCAAATTCTTTTAAATGCAAGTAAGGATTTTCAGAGTCAAAACCATGATAATTAGGGAGCAATTGAATCATACCATGTTTAAACCTAAAATTATCTGCATCTTGAGGGTACACTATGCATGATGGAACCGAATTTCGTTGGGGTTCAATAAATTCACGCATAGAACGCACATGCAAATTTTCATTATTGCGTCTTTCAAAATCATTTTGGTTTTGAACATTATCTCCATCAACACTTTCATTGTCTGCCATACTTGATGCAATATTTCTAAAATTAATGTTATAACCTCTTATTAAATGACCACTTATAATATCACGAGTCCAATTATGCATACAAATAAATATAATACAGTAGAGAGATAGAGAGAAGAACTCACAAACTTGTGAGGATAAACCTCACAATCGATGGATTTGTTCTCCGCAAAACCTCCCCGGCAACGACGCCAAAAACTTGATAGCTCCTTGAGAGTTACGTACCCAAGTGTAGGTTTATTTCAAGTAATAAAATTTCTCGGGAGACCGAGTGTCGAACCACAGGGAGATTTGGAAGAAAAAGATATTATCTAGTTGAGAGGTTTCAATAAAGTAACAAAATACTAGAGTTTCGGGATTCCACTTTAGATAAAAATACTAGAGTTATGATCTTAGTTATCTTTGATAACTCAATCGAAATCTAACAATCAAGTGATTTCAATTGGAAGATATAACTTTGAGCACATATAATACTTTTGAAAAGTACCTTTAGACCTTCGAACAAGTTTATAAAATCAATAGTTGATGTGTAAAACTAAGCATTTGTTGTGCCAATAAGTCTACAACAAATCAAAGTAATGACACATCAAAACCTCTCTTAAGAACTCTTCAAATGACTAAAGTAATTGCCCTTTCCGTCCGAATTTCATCTTTAATTCTGAATGAAAGTTGTAGGCCGTTGGATTAGCTTTCCAAGGAGTCTAAGATCTCAAAAATCGGATCTCTATATTGTGAGTTATGACCAGAATAGTGGAGTTGGTAAAACTGGATTGTTTTTCTCCGCGAATTTATGGTGGTCTTTTGAAAAGCAGATATCTCAGCTTGCACAAAATCAACGCCTTTAATATTTTTACTGTATCTTGATGAATTTCTTGGCTAACCAATGGCTTTGGTCTTGTGTGAATTGGACTTTTGTGTGAATTATGGTGAATTATTTCCCAACATGTGTACTGACATGGCGGAATTCTGAAGCCCTTGCATTGATTGTTATTTTGACCATTGAAGCCGGAACTTTTGACACTTGAGCCTTGAAGACAAGTTGTAGAGAAACGAATTAGTGATCAAATACAACTGAAATTGGTTCAATTGGATTAGTGAGGCTCCAGATATTGTGCAAATACGAAAATGTGTTTTGAGTCCAAACATTGGACAGAAATGGAGTCTTCACTTTTGAGTACAAATACAATCCAAACTTGTAAAATTGGATCACTAACATGTCTTGAGTATTTAGCACATTGTCTTAGGTGTTCAATATAATAAAATTTGGATAAGTATAACTCCACTTAAGACCTCAACAATATACAATAGACATAATGGTCATGTTGAATTATACATATGTCTCTTATTTATATAGAAAACACAAATACTTATAACTAACTGGAAAATGTGAAATTATATATAAATACGCTAAACAATACATTATAGTACACAAAATAATACACAAAATAGATAAAATATATGCATATTTAAACGCTAATCAATTGAGACTCGTGATACTGATCTGTTCCTTGCTCAGGAACAACTGATGATTGAGCGAATTGCTCTTAGAGTGATGTTCGAAACTGAGTGGCAAGGTCGCCTTTGTGCTGAGCAAACTACTTGGGATCTTGAGCTGATCTCAAAAGAGAATGCTCATGAAGAGTTGGTGCTTCAGTACACCACTGAAATTGAGGCCCTGAAAGAAACAAATGGGCATCTTGAGGTTAAGCTGAAGAAGTTATACACATCCACCCAAGTGGTTGATGAGTTAACAAGTTTCTCTCAGCTGACTGATGGTGCTAAAGCTGGGTTAGGCTATGATGCCTCAAAAGACCCAAAGAGCAAGAAAAAGAGAGGTGCTTCAGGGAGCCACTCTCAGAAGAAGTTTATCCCTGCCCTAACTGATGACAAAAGCTTAAGTGTTGCTCATCAGGACAAAGGCAAAGGGAAGGAGAAAATGCCTGCTGAACCTGTCAGGCAAAGGACTGAGGAACCAAGGCCAAAACCTAAGGGAAAGGCCAAGGCTCCTCATCCTGAGTCAAGGAAGTCAGATCAAGGGAACTCCAAGGCTCAGCCAAGGAATCCTCAATCTGGGAAGAACTCTGCTCCTAGCACTTCTCAGACCCAGCCTAGAAATGCTCAGAGCGGAAGGAACTCAGGACAGAGGAGGCCTCAGGTAAAGCCGAGGACTACTAAGGACTAGACTCCTCAGACAGATCACAGCGCCCATCAGGAATGTCCCAATCCTCAAAGGAGAAGGACAAACCAGGTGGCCTCTGAAAGACAACGGAGACCTGACTTCGATAACACTCAGGCCAGACCTCAAGTGCCAAGAGGTCAGGCCCGAGCTGCTCCTTCTCGGGATCAAACTCAGCCCAATGCACCCAGGCCAAGAAGGAACAGGAGGCCCACCCCCAGGAATCAATATAGGGCTCCTGAACCTCAGGCTGACACTCATACACCCTCAACTTCCCAGGCACAAAGGAAGAAGACTGTGTATGTTGATGTTTCAGGGAGACAGCTTTACACTTCTGATGCTATCAGAATTGTTAAACAAATCTGGATCCCGAAGGGTATGGCTGACTCAGTAGGACCCAATACGAGATGGGTACCTGAGGCCTGATTTTTTTCAGGTCGCTGCAGGCTACAAGAAGAGGAAGGAGGATCTAATGAAGGACTGGTACTTGGACTCAGGATGTTCCAGGCACATGACCGGATTTCGTGATCTCCTTCAGGATTATGTAGCTCAGGAAGGCCCGCAGGTAACCTTTGGTGATAACTCTAAGGGTTTCACCAGAGGATTCAGAACCCTTGTTATTGGCTCTGTCCGTGTACTGAATGTATCATATGTTGAGGGACTGAGACATAACTTACTCTCGGTCAGTCAGTTTTGTGACCGAGGATATAGTGTAGAATTTACATCTAACATGTGTCTTGTGATGGACAAATCTACACTACAGGTTCTGATTACAGGTATCAGGAGGGGCAATGTATATTTTGCTGATTTCAAGAGCAGTCCTCCTGAAACTTGTTTGGTTGCTAAGAGCTCCTCTGAGCTCAGTTGGCTTAGGCATAAACGCCTGAGTCACTTAAATTTCAAGATTATTAACAAAATTTCTAGACTCTCACTTGTAGATGGTCTACCCAAAATAAGTTTTTAGTAAAGACCACGTGTGCGGAGCATGTCAGGAAGGCAAGCAAACCAAAGCTTCATTCAAAGTAAAAGAAGCCTTCTCAACTGACAGAGTGCTTCAGCTTCTGTACATGGATCTCTTTGGTCCAGTTACTCCTGTCAGCATAAATGGCAGGAAATATACCATTGTTGTTGTTGATGATTATTCCAGGTATACATGGGTTATTTTCTTGCTGAACAAAAAGGAGACTCAGGTGAAGCTTCCAGAGTTACTCAAGCAATTGAGTACTGAACAGGGTCAGAGCATAGTCAGGATCAGATCAGATCGAGGAACTGAGTTTATAAACTCTATTATAACTGACTTTTGTACTAACCATGGTATAGCTCATGAGACTTCTGCAGCCAGGACCCCTCAGCAGAATGGGGTAGCTGAAAGAAGAAATCGGACCCTGAAGGAAGCTGCCAGGACCATGTTGGTTGAGTCAGGATTGCCCAAAAAGTACTGGGCTGAAGCAATCAACACTGCTTGCTACACTCAGAACCGATCTATGCTGAACAAACAACATGCTCAGACACCTTATGAAACTTGGAACAAGAGGAAGCCTCACATCCTGAACAATGAGAAAGACCAGCTGAAAGCCTTTGATAGCAAATCTGATGAGGGAGTCTTCTTAAGATATTCCTCAGTCAGTAAAGCCTTCAGGGTGTATAACTGTCGGACCCTTTGTGTGGAGGAAACACCTCATGTTGTGTTTGATGAGATTGCATCAGTGCATAGGAAACAGGTTCCGAATCCTGACACTGAGGGGGTTATCAAGAGGATAACAAGACTGAGTCTGAAGAATCCTGAATTCAAAATCAAGCTTGTCAGTGCTCCCAAGAGATGGGATGATGATGATGATGATCAGGATGGACCTCAGGCCAACCCTCAGCTAGCCCCAGCCTCAGAGAATGTTGAGTCTCAGACGGAGGCACAGACTCAACCTGAGGTACGTACTGTCGGTGATGATACTTCTGCACCTGAGACAGTTACTGAGTCCAACACTGTAGGGGGAAAAATGTCTCTGATATTGGTCAACCCTCAGGAAATGACTCAGTATCCCCTGTTCTTGCTCGTTCCTGTTCTTAGCCTATTATTGTCGAGACTAATGTTTCAGGATCAGGCGAGGGAACATCAGCAGCTCCCAGTGCTCCCGTCAGCAGGAGGCGGTGGCTAGATGATCACTCATTGGCTGATATCATTGGTGATATCAATGAGGGGGTCAGGACTAGGTTGTCCTTTGGTGAGAGCGCTATGTTTTGCTGCTTCCTGAGTGATCAGGAACCTAAGAGCATAGAAGAAGCTCTTGCTGATCCCAACTGGATCCTAGCCATGCAGGATGAGCTCAATCAGTTTGAGCGGAATCAGGTTTGGGAGTTAGTTGAGAGACCTAGGCGTCAACATGTCATTGGCACCAAGTGGGTCTTTAAGAACAAGAGGGATGAGAAGAATGTTGTGGTCAGGGATAAGGCCAGATTAGTAGCAAAGGGTTACTCTCAGGCCGAAGGAATCGACTATGATGAGACCTTTGCTCCGGTCGCAAGGTTGGAAGCAATCAGGTTATTTCTGGCATATGCAACATTCAAGAAATTCATAGTGTATCAGATGGATGTAAAGAGTGCTTTTCTGAATGGTGTACTAAACGAGGAGGTCTATGTGGAACAACCTCCAGGTTTCGAAATTGGAAATAAGGTATATCACCTGAAGCAAGCTCCGAGAGCTTGGTATGATACATTATCCCAATTCCTGATAGACCATGGGTTCGTAAAAGGAACAGTGGACAGGACCCTCTTCCGGATATCCGAAGGGGAGGACATTCTCTTGGTTCAGATTTATGTGGATGACATAATTTTTGGATCTCCTAATCTGAAGCTTTGTGAGAAATTCTCCAAGCTGATGACTGGGAAATTTGAGATGTCAATGATGGGAGAAATGATTTTCTTTCTGGGTCTCCAAGTCAGGCAAACTGACTCCGGAATCTTCATAAATTAGTCCAAGTATGAGAGGGACTTGATTCAGAAATTCAGAGTTAAGGTCCAGCAAAGTCTCACGTATTCCCATGAACACAAATGAGAAGCTGGATCCTCACAAAGAAGGAGTCTCAGTAAATCAGACTGAATATAGGGCACTGATAGGATCCTTATTGTATCTGACTGCTAGTCGTCCTGACATCACTTATGCAGTTGGAGTTTGTGCAAGGTATCAGTCTGATCCAAAGAAGAGTCATCTAGAGAGTGCCAAAAAGATACTGAAATACCTGAGAGGTACAGTAAGTCTAGGACTTTGGTATCCCTCTGATGACAACCTAGAACTGACTGGCTATTCAGATGCAGATTATGGAGGCTGTAGGCTTGATAGGAAATCAACTACATGCACATGTCAGTTTCTAGGGAGTAAACTGATCTCTTGGTTTTCTAAAAAGCAAACCAGTGTTGCAACGTCTACTACTGAGGCTGAGTATATGGCAGCAGGCAGTTGTTGTTCTCAGATCCTTTGGCTGACACAACAACTGAGAGATTACCAAGTTGAGGCCACTGAAGTCCCAATTTATTGTGACAATAATAGTGCCATTGCCATATCCCAAAACCTAGTCTTACACACAAAGTGTAAGCATGTAGACATCAGGCATCACTTTATCAGAGATCATGTTGAAAAGAAGGACATCAGGATGGAGAGAGTCCCTACTGATAAGCAGAGAGCTGACATACTGACTAAGGCTTTGCCTGAAACCAGATTTGTTGAGCTATCAGTAGAATTAGGACTCCTTGACCCAGGCTTAGGAGATTCAATCTGAATCTCTGATCAGAATGCTCAAGGTCACGGGGAATGACTAATATGGACTCAGGATGAAGGAATCTCAGAGAAATTGTGAATGGTTGTAGGGGGAACATTCAGTATGAAAAGGATGATCAGTATAGACTGACTAAGATTCAGGACACTGAACTCAGGACTTGTCATCCTGATAGGTCACATGTGGTATCAGTCAGAATACAAATCTGACTGACTGGTATGTTTCCTGATTTTTGTCTAGTCATCAGATCTTGCGTGCTTCTTCCTTGATACTATTTTCTGTATTGTCAAATCAATTTAATTTGTCATTTAATCCCAGCCATTCATTTAATTTTCAGTTATTATTTAATACAATTTATTTTAATTAAATACGGACATGCTCTAATGTGCATTTAATGCACTGTGGGCGGGAACAGTTTTCGATAAAGTTTGACCAATTACTTTTGACAACCGAAAAGGCTCCATGCATTTCACTTTTTGATCTTGACCATTGAATCTCATAAGTCATTATTTTCTGAGCCATCCGATTAAAACTGAAATTTAGTATAAATAAGGGAAGTGCTTGTCTTTGCAACCTTTATGCACCCAAATCTTTTCTTAATATATTTTCTATGAAACCCTATTTTCTTCAAAATCTCCAACTTAATCCATGGCATCTCCTTCGGTGGACTCATTCTTTGGGAATGTCTTCCATCTCAGGAATGAGATCCACTACGAACCCTTTGGGGATTTTTCTTCTAACCACCCCGACATCTTGCCTGTGCAAGAATTATATGAAAATGCAGGTCTTCTGCAGTTTATCACAGCAAGACCCCAGAGACTCCACCCCAGACTTATTGTTGCCTTCTATCTCAAGATGGCGCAAAACAAAGATTCCCAGGAGTGGGAGACTTGTATTCCACTATCTTCCTGTGTGAAGGGGAAGGATGGAGAAGAGAAACTGACCAGGAGGTGGGTCACTCTCAACATCAGGGAGAAGATTAAGGAGGTTTTTAATCTTCCCCGCTCTGGACGAAGCCCGGTTGATTACGGGTTTGGGAACGAGAAGGATTTTCTCCAGTCTCTCTGCGAAGGAGATGTCGTCCTGAGGTCGGGTCTCAACAAATCAGTCCTGAGGACTGAGAATCGTCACTTCTTCGACCTGACAAGTCAGGGAGTGATGGGGATTGCAGGAGGATTGGAGCAGATCTCCAGACCAAAGCTTTATACGATGATGGCAATCTCTGACGCATCAGTGCACAATTTTCACTGGGAGGAGTACTTCCTCCAATTGCTGGTAGCTGAGACCAGCAAAATCAAGTATTCGCCGGAGGGACAGGCGACGTTCGAGGCCAAAATGCATTTTGGCACCAAGATCTCACTGATTTTGGAAACCCTGGATCTCGGGGACGTTGATCAGGCCCAGTCGCTCGAGATTCCAACGAAGATTGACCTCTTCAGGGATTACTCCAGTGATGCTGGCGCAAAGAGGAGATCGAAAACTCTGAAGAAGAAGGCTCAGGCGGGCACTACTAGAGGAGTCAAGGCTCAGTCGAGCAAATCTTCAGAGATTTCTATTCAGAAACCAGCGGAGGACAAACCCAAGCCTACTGGACCCAAGCAACAGAAACTAAAATTCCTTTATTCAGGGTCAGCAGAGCGAGAGAAGAAACTCATGGAAGAGAGAGTTGCTGAAGAAACTGTTCAGCATGCAACTCCGGAAAAGGAACCGGCTCAGGCCGCTCTTGACATTGCTCCCATTACTTCTATTCCGGACGTTGCATCCCCTGATCTTGATCAACTGATTCTCAACATTGCCTCAACCTATCAGAGTTTGGAGAAGGATTAGGATGAACCTGTTCAGGAAGGGGGAGTTGAGCAGGAGGCTGCTGAACCAGTTCAGGCTGAAGCCCCATGGCCATTCCCTGCACCTGATGAGAACACATTGCCCGATTTCAAGATTGTGGCAAGGGGAACTGCTGTGGATATGGTGGAGAGGAGGTTTCCTGATCTCTTAGACTCTCAGAAGGAGGCAGTTGTGCAACTTCGCACTTGCGCCATGATCAGGAGTGCCACTTGGCCTGAATTGAGTCAGCTCGGGGAGTTGAGAGGATGGGAGAAAATGGCTGAAACTGAAGCTGCCCTCTTTGATCACTTCAACGTGAATGCTTTACATCACCTGATCAAGATGGTAGACTTCATCAGAACTGTTAGACACATCTACCCCGAGTCAGAGCCTGAAAAAGTTGAGGAGGAGAAGGAAGAGATTGTGATTGCTGAAGACATTCAGCAAGGTGGCACTGAAGGAGTCAGTGCACCGGCCGATGAAGCAATCCTGGGACCCGGGACTACGGAGGCTTCAGGAGAGGGTCCACCAGGTCTGATCCGAGTCAGAGGAAAATGGATCAACCCCGAGGCACTATATGTTCAGAACTCCTCACGAGCTCTTGCCAATCTTCACAGAAGGGTAATCCTCGTCGAGAGAAAAGCTAGTAGGGTTTGTTCAAATTCTGAAGTGCTGAACAAGAAGATGAATAGACTGGATCGTGACCTGAATGAGATGGGGGCTGACATGAATGCTGCCATTGATCTTCTTGGAGAAGTCAGAAATCAACACTCAGTAGATCTCACTGTTATCTCTGAGCAAGCAAAAGGGGTCATTCAAAGCTGCAATCAAATGGTCTCTGATGCGCAAACTCAGCAGGAGAACAAGCTTGCCACTTTTCTTGATCAACAAGTGCCTAAAAGAATTGATCAACTGATTGATGAAAAGTTGGCCAAACTGAAGGCTGAACTGAAGGATGGGCTGCTGAGTGAGATGTCTGAACAGGAGAAGGCTGAAATTGCTACTGCCCTGAACAATCGGATGATGAGCTTTGAAGGACAGCTAAAAGCTGAGCACAATTCAGCCGTCGACAAGCTAAGTGTTGGCCTGAGAGGGATGGCCGAGCAGATTGGGCAACTGCAGGGCAAGCAGACTGAGATGGACAATCAGTTCACATTATTGGCGGAGTCAGTAAATGAGGTTGTCAAACGAATCAATGACGATGATGCCAAAAAGGGGGAAGAAGGGAAGAAGCAAATTGCTACCACTGGTAAAGCTAAGAAGAAAATCTTCCCCCCTGAACTGAAAGCTGCTGAAAGGAAGAGGACTAGATCCGCAGCTGCCATCGAAGCTGCTGAAGGTTCAGATCCGAAGAGATTAAGGCCCTCTGAAGATCCTGCCATGGAACCTTTGTATAAGGAGATGGAGGAACAAATGCAACCTGGGTTGACCACTCAGAAGAAAATGGTGATGACTGAAGCTGAAAAGATAGCGAAGATGAAGGAGATTTCGCTCCTCAGTCAGATCCAACGCTTGAAAGAGTCCAATGAGTATCTGACTTCGCAGGTTCAGAAGAAGAAATCTGTGACTTCTGGATCTCGGATGAAGACTCAGAGGAAAATGGTGGTCATTTCAGAACAAGGCCCTCCTTCACTGCAGTTTGTGGAAGACTTCATTCCTATAGAGATGTTGGAGGTATGGATTCCGATCCGGAATAGGTGGGCCTACCTATTCTACGTGGTGGGGTTATGGGACGATCTATCTGAAGAAAAAGACGTCATACTCCATCACTGGATGGCACAGGAGCACCCTGATCTCTGGGCTGAAATCATCAGACATGCTGACACTGAAGGTGTAGAGATCGCTCCTCCGGAATTCATCAAGTACCCTCCTCCACTCTTCAGGAACTCCAAACAACTAGACCGGAAAGCGATATCAGAAGAAATCGTCAGAGTAGGACGCGCTGCCAGGGCTGTTGGTGATCGGAACAGGATGAAGCAGGTCCTGAACCGAGTCTTGGAGATGTATGAGATTCCTCTAGCTGCTTGGAATAAGGATGAAGACTAGATCAGGAGCTAGTTGATTCAGGAATTGTAATAGCTTCAGGATACTTGTAATTCTCATATCAATCAATGAAGTTATTTATTTTTTTCCTGAGTACAACTTCTTGTTGACTCCTGAATTTACTTTTCTGAATCCTTATCAAGAACTGTACTAACCCATTCCTTGTTTTCATCTTATAGACTAAGTACCTAGTTTGTCAGGTGGTACTGAGTTGTTCTCACTGACTAAGTCAGTTGATTGTATAGATGAATAGGAATTTGCTTAAGGGTTTTGGCATCATCAAAAAGGGGGAAATTGTTGGGACAATCTGAGTATTTTGATTAGATCCCAAAACCCCTGATGAATCTGCCTAAGTACAGCTGTTCAGGATAAAATAGTTCAGGATAGTTAGGTTAGAAATTCAGTACAGGAGGAACTTGCTGAAGACTGAAGAATATTGGAGTCGACCCAATTTACTGAAGTCTGAAGTATAATCCATCCTGAAGGAATCAGTCAGTCTTGCTGAAGATTTCCTAGGTCTGAAGCTGAAGGTCGAAGCCTGATGATCCGTCCTGAAGTCAATCCTGAAGTACCATCGGCTGATGTTTCTACTGAGTACACTAAGCATACTCAGGACAGAACTTAGTCAGTGAAGAGTAAGTATAATCTATCAGGCTGTGCTGAATGCACTTAAGACCTGACTTAGGCATTGGTTCAGTTTATCTGAACCATATAAGTCCAAAGAAAAAAGGTTACACATACTGGGCTGAATAATCTATCAGGATGTGCTGAATACACATAAGACCTGACTCGGACAGTAGTTCAGATCACCTGAACCATGCAAGTCCAAGGCAAAAAGGTTATTTATGCTATGGGACAAGAGACAAAGAGAATGTCAGTAAGACTCCAATGAAGACAAACATTCAGACAGAGTTATTAACAAGAGACTCAGAGTATTGAATGTACAAGGAAGGACAAATGTCTGAAAGTCAACTAGCCGTTAGAACGGAGAGCCAATGATCTTTCGACACGTATGTACGGAGTCTGCGCAGCATTTAATACGGTATTTAATGCGTCTCAAAGTTGCAGGCGATGGGACAGACTTGCCAGAATAAGCATGTCGGTTAGGTCAAACAGTATTTCTAGCCTGCAACCACCCCAAAATAGGAAAGATTTGATTTGATCCCCTCCAACGGATCTATTTTGAATCTTGCCTATAAATATGGAGAACCTTGCACCCATTCAAGGTTAACGGGAAATTTCCAAGAGAAAATACTCTCAAGAATCCTAGCTCTCAAAGCATACTATAAGCAACACTCTGCAATTAAATTTCCCTAGTGTTGTAGTAGGATTCACTCTGTATTTGCTTAGATCGATAGCTCTAATATTTAGCATTATTTTGTATTGCTAGAGTTATCTCAGTTGGAAACCAGAATACCAAACCACTCAGGGTGTGAGATTGGTTGGTTAGAAGGACTGGGACTTGTATAACGCCCAGGGGTCAGTTCCTAAGAGAGAAAGTTGGCTACTCGTGTCCCTTGGCACGTAAAACCAAGCACCTATCCTCAGGGTTTTTGAGGATAGCTTCCTGTTAAATCAGGCCGTGGACGTAGGAGTTGTTTATCTCCTAACCACGTTAAAAAGATCTTTGTGTGCTGATTTACTGTTTTGTTCAGGATCATAACTGTCATCATAATAAACTGAACATTCTGCATTGTTTTATCCTCAGGACTGAATCAATCATCCTGAATCTTAATACGGTGCACTCAGCCTTAACCACCAGTTTACTAAGCATGTTCAGAGAAAATGTTTTCAGAAACTAAAACGAGTAGAATCTAATGGCTTACTTGCCGCACGTACTCTAGCTCACTGAGATAGTAGTCCAACTTACTCACTTCCAAGCAGTCAGTAGGTTTGTTATCTCTACTGAGCTTCCGAGCACATTACTCACACTCAGCCTATCTGACTCGTTACTGAACTGTCCCTGCTGTCCCTGTGGACCTTCAGCATACTGAGTAATTCAGGAAATCCTGACTGAGAGTGTAAGAGCATTTTTCTGAGTCTTTAAGAAAAATCTGACATCAGTGTATTCCCCCCCGCCATACACTGATTGTACTCGTTTCGGGACCAACAATTGCTTATGCATATTATGTGAGTTGATGATTTAATTTACTCGTGATATTTAATTGTGACAAAGGAATCCCACTGAGCTAGTAATTGGTTGCTCACCCCAAATTATTTAACATTTTGCAGATTAAAGGGGGAGCAGTGGAGCATAGGTGGAATTGCCTGTTTGCTGTTGTGTATTTAATTTCGATAAATTAGTTAATAGTATTTTCTAATATACTACGATGTTAAGTTTGAGTTTGACAGTTTTTAGTATTATGAGTCGCACCGCATAGATAATTTGAGTATGTGCTTGTTACTTTAACTAAGACATGATATACTATCTTTTGGTATAAATAATCTAAGTACTAATGTATTTTGCTTTTATAATAATTATTTCCGCTGCAAAATTTCAAAATAAATACGTCGATTTAATTTATCTTATTGTTGTTTGAGCGTGTTTTTATCTAATTCGGTCTACAAAAATTTTATAAAAATAGGGATGTGACACCACCAACACCTTCACCATTAAATTGTGAACTTTGAGAATTTCTTATAGGAGGATCTACATTAGTACGAGGGTTCCAACCTAGGAGCTCAATTTTCATAGCTTCTAATTTTTATTTAATGAACTCCATCTTCTCAACACTGTCCATAGCAATATCTGTGCACTCTTGGAAAATACTTTTCAACTTCTTGGAATTTTTTGTATTCTTCAGTCATGTGCGGATAACTGCCTGCAAAAAAAATACTGAAATGCCTTCGATACACATCTTTTCTCCACCTATGTAATACATATCTCTCGTGCACAGTTTCAATGTTCTTTGTCTTCAACACTTCCATAATATGACAACACAATATTCCTTTGAACTCAAACTTTCAACAGTTGCAATTTATGTAAGCACCATTTGGTCTCCATGTAACCGTGTAAGTGAACTCTTTGTGGAAGAAATTGTTCAAAATGCTTCTTTCCAAAACCCTAAATTTTTCAATCCCAACTTCTGCAACATCTTCCAGTGCCTCATCCTCACTTGATTCAACAACATTGCAATAAAACATGCGCTTCATTTCTTCATGCAAAAGGAGAAAATTTGAATTAGTATATACCTTCCAAAACTGCTTCTCCCAACGATGATGAGTCATGCAATGTATTTGTTTGTTCTTGGATTGGAAGTCAGCAATAAACTCCTTCTGGTTCTTGTTACTCATTGTCATATCATATTGTTCCATGAATTGTTTCAAGGTGCTTCTAGAGTGAACGAACTCATCAAAATATGCATGCATCCGCTCACTTCTTTGTGTAGAAATCATTACAGCCCAAAAAGTGTGATGTAGGTATACTGGAACCCAAGTCTGTCTTTCATTGTATAACTCTTTCAACCACTCGTTATTTTTCAATCTATATTTTATGTAAGCATTAGGATTTTATGTAAGAACTCAGCCCACTTCGACTCAAAAGTATGGATGTTAAGACTGTCATAAATAATCCCTTTGAATTCAACAGTGCATTTGTGGTAATCGGCAACACCCTTAAATTTTTGTGGCAACTTTGACAAAATATGCCATATGCAGAACCTGTGGATAGTGTTTGACATCAACTCTCTTATTGTTTTTTTAATGCTTTCATCTTGATCCGTGATTATGGTAGTAGGATGAATATCACACATTGCTTGTAACCAATTTGAAAAAAACCACCTAAATGATTTAGCATCTTCATGTGTCACCAAGGCACATCCTAACAAGATAGAATGACCGTGATGATTAATACCAACTATTGATGCAAAAGGCACTTTGTACCTATTGAACAAAAAAAAATTAATACAAGACAATTAATTTGTAAATTAAAATTACAAAAATTAATACGACATAATTAATTAAATACGATGTAATTAAAAAATTTAAAAAATATACGATATAATTAATAAGCTAAAAAATAATACGATGTAATTAAAAATTATAAAAAATATACGATGTAATTAATAAGCTAAAAAGTAATACGATGTAATTAAAAATTATAAAAAAAATGTCATTTGAAAAAATTGTTCACAGAATATATTTATCTGAATTCAACTTAATATATTTATGAGTCTTTTGGATTCGTGGGTCATTGGACCTAATATCTGAGTTATTTAAAAGAGTAAATGAGATTTTATTCATAATTAACATATCAGTTTTTACGTGTTAAAAATTATCATTTGAAAAAATTTGTTACATGTTCAACAAAAATTATGACTTAAGTCTTCCCGTAATATATACCTTCCCGAATTCATACACTATCACTTCCTACTTAATAGAGAATTTCTAATCAAATCTTATTCAAATTTTTGAATTAGTCTTCTCCTTACCATATCAATTAATCACTCACCTAAATAATCAGCTAAATAACCGGTAGTTTTAAATTTTATTTTAAATTTTAAATTAGTCTTCCCAAATCAATTACTAAATAACTGCAAATTACTAATCATTCAAGTCTCCGTCAATCACCTAAGTAACCGGCAAATTTTAATTAGTATTCTCCATTAATCACTCACCTAAATAATCACTTACGAATTTGAATTAGAATTTATTTAAAGTCAAAAAATAAATTTTATTTTAAATTTTAAATTAATCTTCCCAAATCAATTACTAAATAACCTTAAATTACTAATTATTGACGTCTACCCCAATCACCTAAGTAACCGGTAAATTTGAATTTGTATTCTCCATTAATCACTCACCTAAATAATCTCTTACGAATTTGAATTTGAATTTATTAAAAGTCAAAATAATAATTTTAAAAAAAAAATTAATTAGTCTTCACCTATCATTTCCTAAATAACCGCAAATAACTAATTATTCACGTCTCCCTCAATCACCTAAGTAACCGGCAAATTTGAATTAGTATTCTCCATTAATCACTCACCTAAATCACTTACGAATTTGAATTAAAATTTATTAAAAGTCAAAATAATAATTTTTTTATATATGATGCACGTAATTATATATATGTACGTAATTATTTTTTTTATATGATGCACGTAATTTTTTTATAATAATTTTTTATATATGATGCACGTAATCACCTAAATAATGCACGTAATTATATATATATATGTATACTCGGATCATATATACATATATGAAAAAAATAAATTATGAACGTAACATATAATATTTTCGTACATGTTGACAAGGTATGTAGTATCAAAGCTCAAAACATCGTGAAATTCTTTATAGATAGCTTTGCTTCTTGGATGTATCCACAAGACATTACACAACCTACTATCAGAATCTATATCCATTAAATAATAGAAGCTTCTATCTTTCAATTGAGCTCTAGCAAACATCTTTCGGATTGCTTCTGTATCTCCCTCACCCAGCCTCAACCTTCTTCTCTTTTCAATAAAATTTCTGCAATCCTTAGTCAGACACCCTAGATTTTGAGCTCCACCACTCTGTACTTCACATAGGCGTATACTTTTACATGGACTTAGACCTGCAACGTCATTTGCTTCCAACTGTCGTTTCATGTTCACACTTAAATGCCTATAAGCGGCCATCAAAGGTGAATAAATCGGATCAATTTCATGATTGTGATCATTCACCATTGATGTAACAACCCAACTACCATCTTCTAATTTTTTAGCATTTAATCGTGTTTTACAACCTATTCTTTTAGAGGTCTTTTGTGCTTTGGTACTTCCAGCCCTGTCACATACCATATGACCATATCCACTATCACATGTTCTTTTAACTACATAAAACCCTTAACTCTTGCATATTCTTGATAAGCATCAAATAATTTATCAAGACTTTCAAAATTCATACCAGGTTGAACACTTGTTTCATGTTCATCATTTTGATCTGTTGTGTCCTCCGTCGGATCAAAGTATGGACTTGAAGGAATTTTCTCCATGCTTTCTGAATTTTGATTGGAAGGAATTTCCTCCCTGCTTTCTAAATTTGGACTATCAGAAAATTCATCATACATGGAGTCTTCACCAAATATTTCACAGATTCGGTCATTAATTTTACCGTCCATTAATAAGAAAGGTAAGATGATTTACTGAAGAAATTTTGGGTTTATGGTTCATGCAGGTATGAAAATAATTTAATAATGATGTGAACGTAAATTTAGGATTTAATTTAGGGTTTACGATTGATGATTAAATACTTAGGAACTTAAAAATAATGTGAACATTAGAATAATTAATGCAAGTGACCGTTAGATTAATTAATAAATTAAGATATATTAAACAAAGTTAAAAGGTTAATGATGATGTTGCTTGCAGATTACGAGAAATTTAATCCTAATGACATTGAAAAACTAAAAACTTGTTGGAGAGAATTAAACCGCCATAAATTGGATTAGGAGGGAATCAGCCCGCCTAATTATGCCTAAGGCGGGAAATATGACGTCATTAGTTACATGGTTATTAATAGAATTTGTTAATTAATTTTCATTTAATTAAAGAATATTAAAGATTATGGATGCCCACATTCGGGACAAACATCTTTACCGTTTATTTTAAGGGGAGTGCTAAATATCCAGACATCCAGATATCCAGACAATGGTAATTTTAGAAATAATAAAGTTTGTGGATGAATGAAATTAGGGTGGGAGTTAATTATTATGTTGGCGGTTAATTAATACTCACTCTCTCCCACACTTCGCATATTTCCATATCACAATTAACCAGAACACAATCAATTTGTTAATTCAAATTTGAATCTTATTAAATTGATTCTGGAAAATTATTATTCATGGTTTAGTGATAATTTAATTAAAAAAATTAAAATTCATAATAATTTGATACTTATAATAAATCAAATTGAAAAATAAAAAAAATGCTCAATTTAAACGCTGTTTATTTGAATTAAAAAGACGACCAAAGTACATAATTTATTTGACTTATAAAAATATTAATTAAAATAAAAAATTTGACCAATATATATTATAATATATCCCAAAATAAATTAGAATTAAGATATTAAAAAATTTGACAAATGTGAATTAGTAACTTGTTTACATATTCTATAAACAATGGATCTATTATTATGCAAAACAATTTAGATAAACAATATAAGTGATTAGGGTCATAATTGCATGTTTTTAGCACTCATTTCTATATGTTTTTGGTGATATTATGTTCATATTTGACCCTATTATGCGATACTTTGTGTATTTAACCCTTTTTGGCTAGAAAGTTGTGATTGTAGGTGAAAACGAGCAAAACGAGGAAGAAACGAGCAAGATCGACAAAAGTCCGAATTCTGGAGTTGAGCAAAATGGAGAAATTAATATTCCATGTTGAAGAGCTTGAAGAGAGGGTCACAATGAAAGAAGAATCGAGTCGATCGGAGTTCTAGAGCTCAAGATATGACAAAAACGAGGAAGCCGCGCATCGACCGACACTAAGTGCCTTGGTCGACAGGACCCCTTCAGCAGAAGGCAGGAGTCGCGCGACCAAGCTCCCTGGAAAGACAGGCATCGAGAGACCAAACTACCGACCAGTTTGGACGGCAGAAGGCCAGCTCTTGCGCGATAAAATGTCACCCTGTCTAGCAAGCTGTCGACCAGCTTGGTCGACAGTCTCCAAGGCCATGGTCGACAGAAGTGCAAAATACTCGGATTTTCAGGGCTATTTTCGTATTTTTGAGCGTGTTAATGAAGGGCATCTTAGTCAATGATCCAAGGGTACTATATATACTTCCATCTTAGATTTTAAAGGAACTTTTATCATTTTTCTTAGATTCACTTACATCATATATTCTCTCACTAGATTAGGAGAAGTTAGAGGTAGTTTCCAATTGGGTGTTCTTAGATTTCCACTTACGATTTCTACGATTACTTTCGATCTACTGTACGGATCTCCAATCCATCTTCTCCAGCATTCTTAGCATAGCTAAAGCTACATTTCTACCGTTCGGTTTTCAATTTCTATTGTCGGATCATTTTATAGCTTCTAGAGGTAATCTTGTATCTTTTCAATTTCATTGTAATAGGTAAATTCTTGTATACTCTTTATAATTCCTGCATAATGATGATTGTTATTGCTGCAATTTCTATTTTGTTTACCAAATTAGCCATGGGCTAATTCCTTTGTGCGTTAGTGTATGACTCCTATGTATTAGTATGGTGTCTGTGTTGATCTTATAAATGCTGAAATGTTGTATGATCAATTCTCTATTTTGATGGTTTGTATGAATGCTTATATGCATAATTGATTGTATGGGCCATTAGGATTTAGTCTCATACGAGAGTTGGGCTATTTTCCTAAACATTCTTGTTATTAGGCCATTGCGTACTAAGTGTTTGTTAAAATTTCTAAGATAGTGAGAATTACCTTAGAGAATTGGGAACACAAATAGAGGCTCTTATGTGCATATAGGGAGACCTTTGCATATTAGAGTGGCTTGCCTATTGATTGTACAATACCTCAATGCATGAGTAAGTGATACTTCACCACATGAAACATAGGATAGTACACTAATACACTACTCACACAACTTGCTCACTTTGTGAATCAAGGCGATAGGTAGTTTACTTGTTTGACGCACTTGTAGACATAGATACCATATCCCCTTTACTTGCTTTATGTTTTCGAATTCGGAACAATAATCTTACCTTACAATCACCCCTCTCCCTGTGTTCGATATAAAATAAACTTGGTTAAGCTTGCTATTACAATAACGATCGTGTACACTTGCACGTAGACACCGAATAGGTAAACAAGTTTTTGGCGCCGTTGCCTGGGAGACGGCGAGTTTGTTTGGTTGTTTGATCTTTATTCTTGTTTTCGATTTTGTATTATTTTGTGTGAGAAGTTTTGATACTTGATTCTTTTTAGGTGTATGCACACAAGAAGTCAAAAGGGAGATCTTCTACCCTTTGAATCGGATCTTGAGAATAGCCTAAGAAGAAGAAGGAGAGAAGCTCGATTGAATCAAATCAACATGGAAAATAGTATGAATGAAGCTCGACATGAGACAAGAGAAGAAGAACCTTTGAGAGGACAAGTACATCAAGGAGAAGAGAATTTTGCTCAAAGAGAGGTTTTGTTCCAACCATAACCACAACCTATACCACACCAATACCCACCTTATCCACCACCAAATCAACCTTACTATCCACCACAATATCCCAACTACCCCAATTACCCAATTAACCAACCATACTACCCCCCACCACCACATAATTACCCATACTATCCCTATCCACCACCACCTCAACACCCAAGACCACAAATTGTAAACCCACCTCAAATCCATGAACCATTGTTGTGAGACTACTTTGAGCCGAGAGTTAATGAGCAATATGATGGAATAGAAAGACCTCTGATTGATGCTGAAAAGTTTGAGCTTAATACGAATCTTTTGAAGTTGTTAAAGGAGTCTCCATTCGAAGCATCGAGTGATCGAGAAGACCCAAATGCTCACCTTAATAACTTCATGGAGATATGTGACACGATCAAGTACAAAGGGATGTCGGATAGTGAGAAGAAACTCTGTTTCTTCAATTTTACATTGATCGGGAAAGCTAAAGCATGGATTCGAGCTATGAATCCTAAAGCTGCCATATGGGAAGAGTTGAGCTCCCAATTTCTTTAGTAATTTTACCCTCCATCAAAGATGCTAAAGGCGAGGGAAGAGATAAAGAATTTCCGACAAAAGGCGAGAGAAATCATATCTAGTGCATGGGAGAGGTACCAAACCTTGTTGTTGGCTTGTCCTCAACATGGTTTGAGGGATGAAGATATACTTTTGAAGTTCACCATTGGATTGCATGAAGGAGACAAGAATTACTTGAATTCTTGTGCCGGAGGCTCGGTTTGGACGAAGACCGTTCGTCAAGTGAACGAGATCATCGAGAACATTGCTGCAAATGATGCTTTCCAAAGAGAAGCTAATAGTGGAACGGGTGATTGAGTTGCACTTCTTGAAGAAAAGATGACAAATGTGATAAATTTGTCTATGGAGGCCAAAACCAAAACCAAGCTCCAGCTCATATGCAAGTAAGTGTTGTCGAAAGTCTTCCTCCTCCTACTACCTCTACTCAAGAAGAAGTGAATTATATGGGTCATCCTCAATACAACAATTCTTTTCAAAATAATCAAAGGTCATATGTTGCTCTACCTTTTAGACAACAAGGAAGTCCATATCCGAATCAAGGAAATCCTCCTTACAACCCTAATAGAAGGCATGAGAATTTTTCGTACTCCAATCCTAAGGTGGTAATCCAATTGCCACCTGGGATTGATCCGGGGTCAAAGCTTCCTAACAATGAGGGTAAGGGGAGTATGGAAGACACCTTGGCGTTGATTTTGAAGAACATGGAAGATATGAGAGTGGAATTTAGAAAGATGAATGGTGAGACGAACAAGAAGTTTGATGACTTGTGTGCTTCACAAGGAAATCAAATCAAGAGTTTGGAATTTCAAATATGGCAAATTGCTTCATCTTTAAGCCCACAAGTGAATAAAGGTAAGTTCCCTTCGACAACCGAAATTAATCCTCATGAGCATTGTAATTTAATTTTGTGTGTGGAGGTTGAAAAGGAGATTGTAGGGAATTCTCCTTTAAAAATGTTTCATGATGAGATGGTGGAGGAAGTATTTCATTGTGACAATGCAAAATTGGTGAAGGGAAATGAGAAAAGCTTGGGGTAGAAGATAGGTTGATGAAGAAAAAGAAGGAAAAGAAAGAGAAAATTGAGGGATTAGATAAAATAGGGGGTGTGGAAAGAAAGGTGGAAGAAGGGAAAGTAAAAAATGATGTGAAGGTGGAAATTTCAAAAGGAATGAAAGATAAACTTGATGATCGATTCAAAAAGTTCTTTGAACTTTTCAAGAAGTTATATTCAAAGATGCCTTTTCATGAAGCCATTGAAGAAATGCCAAATTATACGAGGTTCTTGAGAGATACTTTGGCAAAGAAGAAGAAAGCAAATGAACCGGAAATGGTTAAGCTTACTCGTGAGAGTAGTGAGTTGATACTAAATCATTTACCACAAAAGCTTAGAGATTCGGGGAGTTTCACATTGAGTTGCCATATTAAAGAGAGCAAGGAAATGAAGGCCTTGTGTGATTTAGGCGCAAGTGTGAACATGATGCCATTATCTATTGCCAAAGAATTGGGCTTGCAAGACTTGAAACCAACAAAAATGAATTTGCAAATGGCTGATGGTTCAAAAGTAAGACCAAAAGGAGTTATTGAGGATGTGGTCGTTCATGTTGGTAAGTTCGTCTATCCCATTGACTTTGTTGTGCTAGATATTGAGGAAGATTTTGAGAGTCCTATCATTTTTGGGAGACCTTTTCTTGCGACGTCGGATGCTTTAATCAATATTAAGCGAGGAGAGGTTATTCTTGGAATGAATGGTGAGAAAGCCACTTTTTCGATCCATGGTAATTCCAATAGTTCCCCAAAGAAGATTGAAGGAGAGACGAACAAAGTTGTATGAGATGATATGGCAAGTGAAGAAAATAACAAGGCAAGAAAAATTGATCTCAAGAGTAAGTCTAATGTTGATAATCCTTCTGAAAAGAAAAAAAAAGTGAATGAAGACAAGGGGGTGAAACAAGTGGTGAAGAAGGAATATTTTTGGAAAAGGAAGTTGAGTGATGTACGTCACTCAACTCTCATCGATCTTGATGTTACTTGAGCCTTTAAGAGTCATCCGGCTAGGGGACGTTAAATCCAAGCGCTAGAAGGGAGGCAACCCATCCGTATCCTTTATTTCTTTTGTTTTAAGTCTTGACTTGATTGATTTTTTTTTGTGTTGGAATGGAAGCATGAGGTTATTTGATATTTTTGGCCAATTTCTTATGATCATTACTTGTTGGTTTTGAGCTTATATGACTAGGAAGTGTTTGAGGAGTGAATTTTTGATATAATCTTGATGAATACTTGGTTTGTGAGTTGGGAGTTTGTGATTAATTGGTTTTATGTGCTAGCAAATTTGTAATTTACCACTTTTCCAAACTTTATTAAGATTTACAATCCGAAAAAGTTTGGGGGGGTGTGTTCGTGTTAAATTTCCTCAATTTGCTACCATATTTGATTTATGTTGTTGATATTCTTGTGACATTTTGAGTGTTAAGTAAAGTTGTGTAGGAAAAGTACAAGAGAAAATGGTGAAAAAATTGAAATTTTTGAAGTAGAAAATTGAAGGCCTCGATCGACAGGACCTATAGCTGTGGTCGATATCCTTCGCGCGACCAAGTCCCCTGGAAAGACAGGCTTCGCGCGACTAAGATGTCGACTGGCGTTGGGCGACAGACCTCAAGCTCTTGCGCGACAAATGGTGCCTCGCGCGACCAAGCTGTCAAGCAGCTTGGTCGATAGCCCTTACGCTCTTGGTCGACAGACGTGCCTGGGAAACCGGATTTTGACCAATGTGGGTCAAATTTTGACTACAATTTCCAAGGTAAGCCCACTAACTCTTTATTCATTTTTATACACTCTTACACACACAAACACACACTTAGTCATAAGATTCTTGCATATCTCTCTCTCTCAAAACTCACGAAAGAAAAGGAAGAAGAAAAGAAATTTTACTTCTCAATTTTCGACCTCATCTCACTCGAATTCCTTCTACAGGTACGTTCTACTCACTCTCCTCTACCTATCTATTGTATTTTTATAAGAATTCCATGGTTACATTGTCAAGAATTTGAAATTGAATATCTAGGGTTCTTGAGCATGTAAATTGGTGATTTTCGATTTTCTTGAGTTTTCATGAAATTTATGATGCATTTATGCTACATTGTTGATGGGTAATTCATTAGGAGCTCAATTGCATGCTAAATTTTGTTTATTATGAGCTTAATCGAGGATTGAAATTTTGGGGGTAGGCATAGTGACGAATTTTTAGGGAATTTCATGCTGAAATTGAAATGTCATGATAATGTTGTGCTAATTGATAATGGATATGAGTATATTGATTCTTGGTTGAGTTAATGATGTTGATTCCCGATGATTTTTGCTTACTGTAAGCTTCATTGGTATATGATATTAGCATGACTATAAGTGGTATGATTTTTCTTGATTCTAGAATTAATGGCTTTATGTTCAATCTATTTTATTTGGTGAATGAAGTTGATAATTTGAGCTCATTATACATATGTCTTGCTCATGCTTAAAATCTTTTGTTGGCCATGTCTAGTAAAGGCAAGTGTATTGCTGCAAGTTCAAGTTGGAAGGATGGTAGAATTGTTGAGCTGGAAGAGAAATGTTATAAGACTTGTCGTAACAAACCCTCTTAGTTTGGAATGTCATTTGGAATCAACGCAAGTTATTACGTCAAGTTCGAAAGATTTGTTAATATGGAATTCCATTGTTTGAGATATTTCCTCAAAGAGATTACGGAGCCTCTTAAATTTGGAGAGGATGTTGAGTACTTGTTCAACAATGTAGGATGGAGCGGATTGCTAAACGTCCACGACAACTCGTACAGGAATCTTAATATTGAATTTCTGAGCACATTTCGAATTACTGAGAATCGTGGTATTCCTGTAAAGATTCAATTCAATATCGACAACAAAGCTCATTCACTTACTACCCAAGAAATAAACTGAATGTTCGGTTGCGAAGAGGATGTTTCGCCTAGTCATTTCTACAAAAAGGAACGGTTTGGGCAAGATCAATCGTTTTGGAGAGCTCTTGTGAAAGATGATGATAGTGAGTTTATCGCCTATCTGTCAAAGGTTACTCAAATCGGTAATCACATCCTCATATATGCACAAAAGATTTTGGCAGAGTGATACGGAGGAGATGCAACATGAGGAACTATATGTCTTTTTTTCTATGATTATTGGCTTGAAGGCTAATTTTGGAACCTATTTTTGCAAGAATTTATCCTACGTAATTTCCAAGGGAGATTGTGCATTTGGTGGGATGATTGCTCACTTAGCAAGATGCTTAGGGTGGGAGCCGGGAGAGGAAGGAAAGGATTTTTCTTACCTTGATTTGGGGTACTTGATGGACATTCACATGATTGTGCGACGGAAGAAGAAGCTTTGTCTGGCACATCGGTCATCCATTGAACTTTTGTTTCCTCTTGTGGACTATGAAACCATTTCTATCAAGAACGAGGAAAATTGGAGCATGAGTAGCCCGTTGCAATTCGACATTGCTCGGGAATTCAATCAAGGGAAGAGGAATGTAACAAAGAGGGCAAGAAGAAGAACTAGTGTGCACAGAGAGAGTGATATAGAGCAAGCTGAGGAAGAAGATGAGTATGATAGAGGGTATGGAAGCTACAACGCTTAGGGTCAAGAGATGACTGCTCTTAGGACCGATGTCTCGGCTCTTCAGACGGACTGCTCACTTCTCCGTGCCGAATTGACCGCCTTAAATGCCAACTAGACCACTCTAAATTCCAATGTTGCTACAATTAGCCGAGATGTGAGTTCGATGCAATTGACCATGACAACCATGGGTGCTAACATTGAGGAGTTGCTAAGGGCTCAAAATGCAATAATGAATTGGCACATTGATGAGAGGCATTTCACCTACCCACCGAGGGACCCTCCTTTGTGAAGTGATGATTTCGATCTAACTTCATAAGGAAGGGTAACTATCTCTCGTCCCTATCTTGCTTTCCTTATCCTTATTCCTAGTTTTTATTCATGATGATATTTGGGCTTGTACTAAGATTGTGAGATTTCATATTGCTTTGGTAGATGGTTGATTGTAAGTTGTGATGGATATTGATTTTCTTGATGTTTATCCTTGGGATTCTTGGATATTACTTATGATGATATTGAGTATTTGCTTTATTGTGCATTGCATGATTCTTGCCTCCACTTCTTTACCAAACTTTTTACACCCTTGGTCCAAAAAAGTTTAGGGGGTATGATCGTTTCGTCATTCTAATGGCAATGCTATTTTTTTATTGATTTTTGGAAGTATTTTTATGCTTTGATGCCTATTGTATTGATGAGCCCTTATGTTGCTTGTTATTTTTTGCCATATTGTTACTTACTTTGAGTAGTGAATGCATGAGATATGCTTATTGTAGTGTGGATGAGTTGATAGTCTTGATTAGTGTATTGGATTTATTACTTGACTCTTGTCCTATCTTTGATACTTTTGATTTCATGATTCTTGAAATTTCATTTATTTGAGCATTTGTGATATGATATGAGTCTTGATCACCTATAACCCGTGAGGTTTGAGTCATATATGCCCGTTTCAATCTTGAACGGATGATATTCTTTGATGTGAGTTCCACACATGTGCATTATACTCTAGAACTTGGCTTTAGTCTTATTTGAAACTACATTAGACATTGATTTCACATGAGATGATATGAAGCAATTTTCTTTGATTTATATTGAGCCACTTTGCCCTATAAGCCTACCATTGATATTATGATCCATTGTTCACCATTTTGTGCCTTTAGACCTTTCCTTTGGCTAACCACACTTTAAGCTATTTTCCTTCCTTTTTGAAACTCTTTTATCCCTATGATTAGTAGAGTGAAAAGAAGGACGGAAGATTGGTGATTCGATGAAGAACATTGTGGCCTAAAGTGGAAGATATGAAGAATTTTATGCATGGATTGAAATTTTTTAAAAAAAAGGCAACTGCTAGCAAAGTATGAAAAAAGTTGACATTTGTTGAAAATACGGTCAAGTTGACATTTGTTGTGAGTTTGGCTAAAAGTTTCAAAGAAAGGGAAGAATGATCTTGAAAGTGTGATTTTGAAGAGCATGAAGAATGTGCACAATTGCATGAAGATGTGAATGACTATTACTTGATTCTTTCTATGCTTTACTAATCATACTTAGTCACTCTTATCCATATCTATCCTTCCCTACCAAAGAGCCAAAATTACAACCTTACGAAAGTCCTCATTGATGTGTGAATGATTTGTCATTTCAAGTAGTGGAGAATGTAGACTTGAGCCAAGCTTATGGTAGTATTTGTATCATTGTGTGATGAATGAGAGAGCCTAAACACTCGAGGGTTGAGAGAAAACACTTATCTTGAAAGGATCATGACTCATTGATTTGATATTGTGCTTATTGATTTGATTTTGATAGATAATTGGATGATATTGTATTTTAGATTTGCTAGATATTGAGTGATGATTCTATGGCATTTATCTTGTGCTTGATGCTCCATACATACAATTATTCCCCTATCTTATCGCTCCATTGCTCGAGGCCAAGCAACAATCTAGTTTGGGGGTATGATTAGGGACATAATTGCATGTTTTTAGCACTCATTTCTATATGTTTTGGTGATATTATGTGTTGGGAGAAATCCTAGCAGTCCCTGCCTTGGAGGCGAGCTGCGCT
>JAPKLY010000458.1:224908-267902 GCA_026898435.1 Prunella vulgaris
ATTGATTGTACTACTCATACCAACAAGGTGCATCTTCTTTTCTGGTGTCCATTGTGAAATAACTCTAAAGTTAAGCGTGCTTGGCTCGGAGAAATTTCATGATGGGTGACCCCCTGGGAAGTTCTCAGGGTGCGTGCGAGTGAGGACATAAGCACGCTAGAAAAGACATGTGTTGGTTTGCGAGGATAGTACATCAGTTCTACTCAGCGCAACCGATCCAACATTATGTTCATATTTGACCCTATTATGCGATACTCTGTGTATTTAACCCTTTTTGGCAAGAAAGTTGTGATTGTAGGTGAAAACGAGCAAAACGAGGAAGAAACGAGCAAGATCGAGAAAAGTCCAAATTCTGGAGTTGAGCAAAATAGAGAAATTAATATTCCATGTTGAAGATCTTAAAGAGAGGGTCACAACGAAAGAAGAATCGAGTCGATCAGAGTTTTAGAGATCAAGATATGACAAAAACGAGGAAGCCGCGCATCGACCGACACTAAGTGCCTCGGTCGACAGGACCCCTTCAGCAGAAGGCAGGAGTCACGCGACCAAGCTCCCTGGAAAGACAGGCATCGAGCGACCAAGCTGCCGACCAGCTTGGACGGCAGACGGCCAGCTCTTGCACGACAAAATGTCACCCTGTCGAGCAAGCTGTCGACCAGCTTGGTCGACAGTCTCCAAGGCAATGGTCAACAAAAGTGCAAAATACTCGGATTTTCAGGGCTATTTTCGTATTTTCGCTCGTGTTAATGAAGGGCATCTTAGTCAATGATCCAAGGGTACTATATATACTTCCATCTCAGATTTTAAAGGAACTTTTATCATTTTTCTTAGATTCACTTACATCATATATTCTCTCACTAGATTAGGAGAAATTAGAGGTAGTTTTCAATTGGGTGTTCTTAGATTTCCACTTACGATTACTTTCGATCTATCATACGGATCTTTAATCCGTCTTCTCCAGCATTCTTAGCATAGCTAAAGCTACATTTCTACCGTTCGATTTTCAATTTCTATTGTCGGATCATTTTATAGCTTCTAGAGGTAATCTTGTATCTTTTCAATTTCATTGTAATAGGTAAATTCTTGTATACTCTTTATAATTCCTGCATAATAATGATTGTTATTGCTGCAATTTCTATTTTGTTTACCAAATTAGCCATGGGCTAATTCCTTTGTGTGTTAGTGTATGACTCCTATGGATTAGTGTGGTGTCTATGTTGATCTTATAAATGCTTGAGATGTTGTATGATCAATTCTCTATTTTGATGGTTTGTATGAATGCTTATATGCATAATTGATTGTATGGGCCATTAGGGTTTAGTCTTATACGAGAGTTGGGCTATTTTCCTAAACATTTTTGTTATTAGGCCATTGCATACTAAGTGTTTGTTAAAATTCCTAAGATAGTGGGAATTACCTTAGAGAATTGGGAAGACAAATAGAGGCTCTTATGTGCATATAGGGAGACCTTTGCATATTAGAGTGGCTTGCCTATTGATTGTACAATACCTCAATGCATGAGTAAGTGATACTTCACCACATGAAACATAGGATAGTACACTAATACACTTCTCACACAACTTGCTCACTTTGTGAATTAAGGTGATAGGTAGTTTACTTGTTTGACGCACTTGTTGACATAGATACCATATCCCCTTTACTTGCTTTGTGTTTTCGAATTCTGAACAATAATCTTATCTTACAATCACCCCTCTCCCTGTGTTCGATATAAAATAAACTTGATTAAGCTTGCTATTACAATAACGATCGTGTACACTTGCACGTAGACACCGAATAGGCAAATAATAAGTTAAATGAAACTATAGAAAGGTTTACTTATTTATTTGATCATACAGTAAAACCTCTATATATTAATAATGTTGGGATCGGAAGATTTTATTAATTTATAGAGATATTATTATATCGATAAATTAATAATTTATTAATTTAAAGAGGTTTTAACGTATATGCACAGTTGACCTTCAAAGTTCCAAATTCTTTGAATAACTTTAAGTATACATGCATAGTTATTGAGGAAAATTAAGTTAAAATACAAATGTACTAGTAGAATTCCTTGAACACAAACTCACGTGGAAATTGGAATGACTTGTTTAAATTAATTGGTTTTGGAAAATACAAAAAGCAAGTTATGGTAAATTCTTATTTTACTAATTTGTCTTAAGAATATTCAAGTGCATAATATATATATGTGGATTATTTTTAATAATTATTAATTTATAGTTTCGTCGAGACCAATATAAAGACACTGGGATCTCAAAAAAATTATTATCTTATATTTTTATTGATTGGGTCCGAAATTTTTACTGGTCCCAACTTGGGACCGGACAAATTATTAGTTTTAGCGACGTTATTAATTTATCGAGTATTAATTTAACGAGTTTTTACTTTACATGTTTTTCAAAATTTTAAATTTTTAAATATTTAAATTTTAAATTCATTAATATTTCAAAAATTCAATCTAATTTCATAGATCAAATTTGTTGAATTAAAATTAATTGATCAATTTATTTTTTTTGTAATATCAATAATTCGTTTTATATATCATGATACAAATCAATTTATAATATCACGATACATATCAATTTATAATATCAATAATTCGTTTTATAATTTTTCTAGTTCTGTAATTCGTTTTATAATTGATATTTATTTTGTTTAAGTGTTTCACACTATGAAGATTAATAATTCAATTAGAAGGAACACTAGTACTACTATCAATAGTACAGTAGCACTTTATAATACTAATGTTGATACTACTTAAATGTAGGTTAATATTAGGTCTATATCTTTGTAATATATCTTAAGAATAATAATAATGATGATGTATAAGTGATATTTATATTGTATAAGTGTTTCACATTATGAAAATTACTAATTCAATTAGATTGAACACTAGTACCACTATGAATAGTTCACTAGCACTTTATAGTACTAATGTTGATACAACTTTAATGTAAGTTGAAATTAGGTCTATATCTTTGTAATATATCTTAAGAATAATAATAATGATTATGTATAAGTGATATTTATGTTGTTTAAGTGTTTCACACTATGAAGATTAGTAATTCAATTAGAATGAACACTAGTACCACTATCAATAATTCACTAGCACTTTATAGTACTAATGTTGATACTATTTTAATGTAAGTTGAAATTAGGTCTATATCTTTGTAATATATCTTAAGAATGATAATAATAATGATGTATAAGTGATATTTATATTGTTTAAGTGTTTCACACTAAGAAGATTAGTAATTCAATTAGAATGAACACTAGTACCACTGTCAATAGTTCACTAGCACTTTATAGTACTAAAGTTGATACTACTTTAATGTAAGTTGAATTAGGTCTACATCTTTGTAATATATCTTAAGAATAATAATAATAATGATGATGTATAAGTGATATTTATATTGTTTAAGTGTTTCACACTATGAAGATTGGTAATTCAATTAGAATGAACACTAGTACCACTATGAATAGTTCACTAGCACTTTATAGTACTAAAGTTGATACTACTTTAATGTAAGTTGTGACAATGTTGGTGCGTGTGATTGAAAATGTTTTAGAGAAGTGTTGTTAAAAATGTCGACAACGTAAATGACAACACTACACAGCGGAAGACTTAAACGCACACTTTTGCAAAGGGATATCAAAATTTTCATAGGCTATACAAAATGTATAGACTATGCTGCCTCACTAGCAGAGAAACTTCACTATAACCTGTAGTGACACAAATACAAGGTTTACACAAGAAACCAAAATTCAAGGCCGCGCAAGACCTACACAAGATCACACAAGGATCTAAACAAGACCTATATGAATAGGCCTAAACAAAACCTAACACGTCTACGTTCAGCCGAACGGATTGTTAGATCAAACAATGAATGTTATGAACAATGCCGAGACTAATGTTCCCAACATTCTGATGAACCGTGTATAACCTAGAATCTAGTGAATGACACATGATCCGTTCAACTCTGAATTATACTTTTCGGTCATACTTTGAAATGATGAAGTGGTGCTCTATTTATAGACGTAGATAATGAGCTCTCCACTCCATAATGAAGCCAAGTAGTGGGCTTCAAAATAACCGCCCATAATGATAACTTCCAAGTTAGTGGGTATCTCTCTACTCAAGCAATGGAACCGCCTGACGTTCTAGAACCTTCCGGGACCTTCACGTCTTCAACTTCCATACCTAGAAAAATAATATAACATGGAAAAATCATTAGGAAAGTTAGTAGAAAGGACGAATTCTGATGTTGTCTAAAATGATGGCAACACATTACATAACATTCTTTCAACATCAATAATCTCCCCCAATTTGGCCTTTCTACTACAACACACTGATGTTGATCATAATCAAATAAATTTGATTAGAGATGATCAGAGTTATGTAGATGAAATGATAAAATTTTCATCAAACGAAGTGATGAAAAATTTTATTCGAACTAAATAAAATAAAGCAAGTAAAAGGATAGTTTTGTGGACATAAAGCACAACATAAGGTGCTTATGGACCAAAAGGTTAACTATCAACCAAAACAAGTTTTCCGGACATAAAGCACAACATAAGGTGCTTATAGACCAAAAGGATAACCATAAACCAAAACACAATTATAAGCATATTAAAAAACAAATAGAGAAGGTTCATAAAGAATACAAACAATGCTTTAGACTTAGCAAAACAAGAAATAGAATAGCCTAATCTAAGAACTGTTTTTTAGGCTATCAACTATTACAACTTTAAAATAAAAACAGAGTCTAAGCATAATAATGAAAATTCAAATGAAGTAAAGGAGAGGAGAAGGGCTGAAGATAGAGATCAACAGCTGCATCCACAAGGACCGGCACAAACTCCCCCATGCTTCGAACTTCATCATCACACAAGCTCAACTTTGAACATCATCTTGATGTTCAACTGCATCATCTAATCTTTCATTTGACTGGACTCAGGATATCATCAGGAATAGGTTGTGTAACCCCAATCTCATCAGCAACCACCTCAGGAACAGTGTCTGCAACAGCCTGCCTTAATATGTTGGCATCATCTTGAACAGCACTGTCAGCAACAACTTCATTTCCTGGTTCTTCTGGATCTACATCAACCTCCATATCTTGTAACTGCACTCCCCAAGAATTTGTGCGTGCATCAACATTAGGAGTTACTCCCCCTGTTGGAGTGGAAAGGAGATTCTCCCAAAATACTTTTCTAATTTTCAAATCCTCCACATTTGCCAGAAAATTATCAATTGTGGTCTGCAAAGAGGAAATTTGATCAAGAATATAAGAGGGAGTTAGTTGGACAGAAAGAATGGATCCACCAGGTGACATGTTGGCATTAATGTTGCCAACATGTTCAGCAGCATTTGAGGTAGAAGGTCGATTCTGAGCTGAGTTGGCTGGATTTTCACTGGGTGAAGGAACATCAATCACCCGTGGTCCACTGAGCAAGGTGTGAGAGATTCTGAAGCTTGCTTGGAAACTGCTGATTGTTTCAGTCTCTAGCCTATCAAATTCTTTATCTTCTAGCAACAATGAGATCAAACATGGGTAGGGTAGCAACCCTTTCCCAGAGATAGTACCAGTATAGCTCATCTTATTTCTGAATATTGTTTACCCCAAATCGAACTGTTTAACATGAATTTTGTACAAAAGGACAGCTTGTTCTTTTGTCAAAATTGTAGTATTAGTTGAAGGCAACCAATTATATACAACCAACTTATGCAGGATAGAGAATAAACTTGTCAGTTCGGAAGCACTAATCCTATTCACCCAAGTAGATACCAAACCACCAGTCAGCACAGAAATCACAGCATTCATATCTTCAATTACAGGTTCAACACAATTTCCAGATTTCAGAGCACCATTAATTACCCTGGGATTCAACATTATTTTCACATTCCTAAACCAAGTGGTGCCATAGAACTTAGAGTTTTCCCTTCCAGTATGTGCATACAAGTTAGCATAAAACTCATAAATCCACTGAACAAAATATGGTTTAGCACATGTCACAGAGTATAACAACATCCTATCCTCCAAGTATTTGACTATTCCAAGTTTTTCAAAATCAGAAACTTTGATCAACTTCTCAGTAATCAACAGCCTAGATCTAATCTCCTTAAATCTCTTGCTATCAACATTATGGTACTCCTCATCCTTATCAGACCTAGCATCATCATTACCAGAGTTAGATTGTACCTGAATCTCCTCATCTTGATAAGATGAATCTAACTGTTGTTCAGTATGTTACTCATCATCTTCTGAGCTTTCAGACCTTGATGTTGCCATCGGAGAGGCAACATCTTCAGCAACATTTACGGGAACATCGTGCAGAACAGGCTTTTCTTTCTCTGTCTCCTTTCTTGATGATCTTTTCATTGCTATGTACTGATTCAAAGGAATGTTCATACTTGAATCAGTCTCCTCTGAGCTTTCTTTGTTTCCAGTTGGAGCAGGGGAGGCTTCTTTTTCTTCATTCTCGCCAAAGACCTTGATGGGGTTAGAAGAAATCCCATCTTCAAGTACCTTTCTCCTCTTCTCAGAATAGTTCACTCTTTTCCCCATTGTTCTGTAGGAAACCCTACGTTTACCACCACGATAGGTAGTGTTCCCACGCCCACGATTGTGAACGTTTTGGAGCCGTTCTCCCAGTTGCAAAGATTCACTGGAGCCTTTAGAGTCGCCGGACCCAATGTCCGAGTTAGTTTCTTTCTCTGTAGCTCTTTCATCGACATAATCTTCAGGGTGCGCCATTCTTTTCACCGGGTCTAAGTCAATCACACTCTCCCCCACAACGATTACAAGGGTAGTCGTTTGAAGGCAGAGCTGATTGTAAGCAGCAACCATCTCATCCATTGTCGCGTCCGCTGGAAGTTTAATTTCAATCGGACAAGTTTCAAGCTCTTTTGGTGTGGGCTTGGAAGATTCAGCAATAATAGGTGTAATGGAAGAAGAATGAGCTATTTCAGCTTGGATTGAGAGTGGATTTGTGAAGGTAACTGGTTGAGGAGCAGTAGGTATGGGAACCTCCATCGAGCCAATGGTAATCGACTGTGATGTTGGTGTCGATGCCTGAGCATTTTGTGCCATATTCTGGGTTTTAGGTGAGGTAGCCATGGAAGCAAGGATTTGCAGAGGGTTTTCTTGGATTGTTGGTTTCGAGTGTGATGATTGTGAAGATGCAGAGCTTTCATTCGCAGCCATCTAATCAAATTCAGAGAGGGAAAAAAATATTAAAATAATCGAAATATAATAAATTTTAAACTAAAATATAATGAGGAAGAAGAAGTGATACTACACAAGAGAACAAATAATACATTTTCTTAAATAATTCAAACACTTTGATTAACTAAGACAATATTTGATATAATGCACAAATGATAAGCAAAATGAGATCTAATTTATAGAGATGTGAAATGGAAGTTATTTTCGAATTTATCAGCTTGAAGAGCACTACCCATAATTATCATGTGGTGGTGTAAAACACCACCCATCATTTCGAAAAATAAGAAAGTGGGAAGTTTAGGAAATAAAAATAAATAACTACCCATTACTACACATAATTAATTAAATAAATTCAGAGAATTAATTCACATAATTAAGACTTAATAAAATTAAAAATTCAGAAAATAAATAACTATCAAAGACTTAGTCAAAATTTTTGTGCCCTAACAAATGTTGTCAAATATGTCGGCACACACACATCTCAACACGGATTTTACATGAATTTGCTTCATTAGTGTTGCCCCAATTTTTTTTACAAAACACTATTTTAGTTCATATTGATCCATCTTTTCAAAAGAGAGCATCGTAGTAGTCAACTCTGTGTCCCATAGTTACTCAATGGATTATGAATAAATTGATGCAATTTTCATCACCTTTTAAAAGAGAGCATCGTAGTCGCGAGCTCCGTGTCCCATATTTACTCAGTGATTTAGCATCTGTTAGTGAATATGTTTACAGACATTTAAGAGATGTGTGTCCAGGACTTTCAAAATGTTCCAACATGTATGCTCGAAAATAATAACACATCTAATCAAGTTATAAAGTAACTGAAATATAAAAATACTTAATCAAAATTATGAGAACTAAAAAATGTTGTCACAAATGCTGTCACCATTTGCTACAACACTCGTCATGAATTTAATTAATAGTGCATAGACCAAGAGATTTCTTAAGAGATGAAAATCTTTGGTCATCAAGGGCTTTTGTAAAAATGTCCGCAAGTTATTTTTCAGTAGAAATATATTCTAACTTCACAATTTCTTTCTCTACAAGATCTCGAATTAAATGATGTCTTATACTAATATGCTTAGTTAAATAATGTTGCACAGGATTTTTTTATTTATTAATTGCACTAGTGTTATCACACATAACAGTGAGCATTTCACAATTTAAACCATAATCATCAAACATTTTTCTTAACCAAAGTAATTGAGTACAACAACTCCCTGTTGCAATATATTCTGACTCGGCTGGGGATAGAGAAACACAATTTTGCTTCTTGCTATGCCAAGAGATTAAGTTGTTTCCCATGAAGAAACAACCTCCACTCGTGCTCTTTCTATCATCACTATCACCTGCCCAATCAGCATCACTATAACCTAGCAAAGAATTGTTAGTATCTTTGCTATACCAAATACCAAGATCACATGTGCCGGCAACATATTTGATAATCCTTTTGATGGCATTTAAATGTGACTCTTTTGGATCAGCTTGGTATCTTGCACATAAACATACACTAAACATAATGTCCGCTCTACTAGCAGTTAGGTATAAAAGACTTCCTATCATTGATAATGTTGGGTCAATATTTTTGCCAACATTATCTTTAGACAATTTTTGAGATGATCCAATAGGAGTTTTCATGTGTTTAGCACTTTCTAAACCAAATCTTTTAACCAAATTCTTTGCATATTTACTTTGTGAAAAGAAAATTCCATCTTTAAGTTGTTTGATTTGAAGGCCTAGAAAGTAATTCAAATCACCAACCATGGACATTTCAAATGTTGATGTCATTTCATTCACAAAGTCTTTCAACATATAATCACATGTAGAACCAAAAACAATGTCATCAACATATATTTGTGCAATCAAAATTTTAGAATTAACATGCTTGATGAATAAAGTTCTATCAGCTTCTCCTCTTACAAAACCAATTTGAATAAGAAAATCAGTTAACCTACAATACCAAGCTCTAGGAGCTTGTTTAAGACCATATAAAGCCTTTTGCAATTTAAACACATGGTTAGGAAAGTCTGAATTTTCAAATCCTTTAGGTTGCTCAACATATGCTTCTTCATTTAAAATGTCATTTAAGAAAGTAGCTTAACATCCATTTGATGCAATTTAATATTAATGAAACATGCAATTGCAAGTAATAGTCTTATAGACTTAATTCTAGCTACAGGTGCAAATGTTTCATCAAAGTCAATTCCCTCAACTTGAGTATAGCCTTGAGCAACTAATCTAGCCTTATTCCTAACAATATTGCCAGATTCATCAGTTTTATTCTTGTATATCCATTTAGTTCCAATCACATTAACATTTTCAGGTCTAGGAACTAAAGTCCATACTTCATTACGCTCAAATTGATTTAATTCCTCATGCATGGCATTTATCCAATTCTCATCTTTTAATGATTCATCAACATTTTTAGGGTCAACTAAAGAATGGTAACATTCATGGTTCACAAGATTGCATTTAGAAGATATGCATATGGATCTTACCACATTACTTACGCTCATCTTCCCTCTTGTTTGAACTCCAGAGTATTGTTCTCCAATGATTTGATTTGATGGATGATTTTTCAGTATGCGTGAAGATGGAGTTTTATCAAAAAAATTTGGATATTATATAGGTTCTAACTTTTTAGTTGATGTTGTCTCGAATGCTGGCGCATTTTGAGCAACATTTCTATTTTGGTCAGAATCTATAGGCTTTGAAATTTCAACCAAATCAGGAATATCATCTTCAAAATTTGTTTCTGCAAGACTAGAATCATCATCAAACACAACATTAACTGATTCTTGCACAGTGTCAGTTTTCAAATTGTAGATTCTATAGGCTTTACTATTAGCCTAAGAAGAACCCTTTATCACTTTTTGAATCAAACTTATGCAATTGATCACTATCATTCAAAATGTAGCAAACACAACCAAAAATATGAAAATACTTCACATTTGGTTTCTTGTTGTTAAGGATCTCATATGGGGTTATTTTGGAATTAGTTCTAAGATAAACTCTATTAGTAATATGACAAGAAGTATTTAAAGCTTCAGCCCAAAACTTTTTAGATAAATGTTTTGATAAAAGCAAAACCCTAGCCATTTCTTGCAAAGTCCTATTCTTTCTTTCCGCAATTCCATTTTGTTGTGGGGTTTTTGGTGAAGAAAACTCTTGCATGATACCTTTATTTTCACAAAATTCAGTAAACAAAGCATTTTGAAATTCCCTACCATGATCAGACATAATTCTCTTTACTTTAGTATTGAAAACAGTCTTGAATCTTTTATAAAGAATTTTAAAAGCATTAAAAGTTTCTGATTTATCTTTTAAAAATTCTACCCAAGTGTATCTAGAGTAATCGTCAACAATAACAAAAGAATACTTTTTCCCACCAATACTCTCAGTTTCCATAGGACCCATCAAGTCCATATGTAAAAGTTCAAAACAATGTGTTGTCGAACAGTGTGCCAACATTTTATGTGACACTTTGATTTGCTTATCCTTTTGACATGCTTCACAAACCTTGGTTTTGTCTAACTTAAAAGAAGGGAGACCTTTAACAGCATCAAATCTAATCAAATCATGAATGTATCTATAATTAGCATGACCAAGTTTTTGATGCCAAAAAGTATTTTCATCTAATTTCACACTATTGCACATTTCATTCGATTCAATCAAATAACAATTGTCTACAGACCTATTACCAATCATAAGACACTCGTCATCATTATTGAACACATAGCATGAATTTTTATCAAATTTAACATGCAAATCATCATCACATAATTGACTTATACTAATCAAATTAGCACGTAAACCATCAACATGCAACACATTGGTTAACTTTGGAAAACCATAAACATTCAAGGTACCTTTACCAATTATTTTTCCTTTTGAACCACCTCCATAGGTAACATTTCCACCATCATGCATTTTATAATTTGTAAGAAATTTAATATTACCAGTCATATGTCTAGAACATCCACTATCAAAATACCATAGACCAGGAATGCATGCTTTTAAGGAGGTATAAACAACATTACATTTCATACCAGACTCACTGACCTTTTCATGATCATGTTGTTGAATATGTTGTGTTTTACCAGGCAACATATTACAAGAAATTTTAGATTCCTTGTATTTAAAACAGTAAGGATGAATATGGCCCTTCTCATGACAAAAATGACATACAAAATCTCTAGAATGAGAAGTAACGGATTTACTATCTCTTGCCTTAACAAATTTTATGGGTGTTGGTCCCGAAATGAGTAAAATCAGTGTATGGGGGGAATACACTGATGTCAAATTTTTCTGAAAGACTCAGAAAAATGCTCTTACACTCTCAGTCAGGGTTTCCTGAATTACTCAGTATGCTGAAGGTCCACAGGGGCAGCAGGGACAGTTCAGTAACGAGTCAGATAAGCTGAGTGTGAGTAAAGTGCTCAAAAGCTCAGTAGAGATAACAAACCTACTGACTGCTCGGAAGCAAGTCAGTTGGACTACTATCTCAGTGAGCTAGAGTACGTGCGGAAAGTGAGCCCTTAGTTCTACTCGTTTTAGTTTCTGAAAACATTTTCTCTGAGTTTGCTTAGTAAACTGGTGGTTAAGGCTGAGTGCACAGTATTAAGATTCAGGATGATTGAATCAGTCCTGAATGTAAGAACAATGCAGAATGTTCAGTTTAGTATGATGATAGTTATGATCCTGAATAAAACAGTAAATCAGCACACAAGGGTCTTTCTAACGTGGTTCGGAGATAACCAACTCCTACGTCCACGACCTGATTTAACAGGAAGCTATCCTCAAAAGCCTGAGGATAGGTACTTGGGTTTTACGTGCCAAGGGACACGAATAGCCAACTTCCTCTCTTAGGAACTGACCCCTGGGCGTTTTACAAGTCTAGGTCCTTCTAACCAACCAATCTCACACCCTGAGTGGTTTGGTATTCTGGTTTCCAACTAGGATAGCTCTAGCAGTACAAAACAATGCTAAATATTAGAGCTATCGATCTAAGCAAATACAGAGAGAATCCTACTACAACACTAGGGAAATTTAATTGCAGAGTGTTACTTATAGTATGCTTTGAGTGCTTGGATTCTTGAGAGCTTTCGCTTGGAAATTTCTCGTTAGCCTTGAATGAGTGCAAGGCTCTCCATATTTATAGGCAAGATTCAAAATAGATCAGTTGGAGGAGATCTAACCAAATCTTTCCTATTTTAGGGTGGTTGCAGGCTAGAAGTACTGTTTGACCTAATCGCCATGCTTAATCTGGCAAGTTTGTCCCGCTGCCTGTAACTCTGAGATGCATTAAATGCCGCATTAAATGCTGCGCAGACTCCGTACATACGTGTCGAAAGATCATTGGCTTTCCGTTCTAACGGCTAGTTGACTTTCAGACATTTGTCCTTCCTCGTACATTCAATACTCTAAGTCTCTTGTAAATAACTCAGCCTGAATGTTTGTCTCATTGGAGTCTCACTGACATTCTCTTTTTCTCTTGTCCCATAGCATAAATAACCTTTTTGCTTTGGACTTACATGATTCAGGTAAACTGAACCATCGCCTAAGTCAGGTCTTATGTGCATTCAGCACAGCCTGATAGGTTATTCAGCCCAGTATGTATAACCTTTTTGCTTTGGACTTACATGATTTAGGTAAACTGAACCAAGGCCTAAGTCAGGTCTTATGTGCATTCAGCACAGCCTGATAGGTAACACTTACTCTTCACTGACTAAGTTCTGTCCTGAGTATGCTTAGAGTACTCAGTATAAACATCAGCTAATGGTACTTCAAGGTTGTCTTCAGGACGGATCATCAGGCTTCGTTCTTCAGCTTCAGTTCAGGCAATCTTCAGCAAGACTGACTCTGACTTCTTCAGGATGGATTGTGCTTCAGACTTCAGTAAATTGGGTCGACTCCAATATTCTTCAGTCTTCAGCACGTTTCCCCTGAACTGAATTCCTAACCTGACTATCCTGAACTAGACAAACCTGAACAACTGTACTTAGGCAAATTCATCAGGGGTTTTGGGATCTAATCAAAATACTCAAATTGTCCCAACAATTTCCCCCTTTTTGATGATGCCAAGCAAATTCCTATTCATCTATACAATCAACTGACTTAGTCAGTGAAATAGGTTCAGTACCTTCTGACAAACTAGGCACATAGTCTATAAGATGAAAACAAGGAATGGGTTAGTACAGTTCTTGATAAGGATACAAAAAATTAAATTCAGGAGTCAACAAGAAGTTGTACTCAGGAAAATGAAATAGCTTCATTGATTGATATAAGAGTTACAGTTATCCTGAAGCTATTACAATTTCTGACCAACTATTTCCTGATCTATTCTTCATCCTTATTCCAAGCAGCTTGAGGAATTTCATACATCTCCAAGACTCGGTTCAGGACCTGCTTCATCCTGTTCCGATCACCAACGGCCCCGGCAGCGCGTCCTACCCTGACAACTTCTTCAGATATTGCTTTCCGGTCCAGTTGCTTGGAGTTCCTGAAGAGTGGAGGAGGATATTTGATGAATTCCGCAGGAGCGATCTTTACACCTTTAGTGTCAGCATATCTGATGATTTCAGCCCAGAGATCAGGATGCTCCTGTGCCATCCAGTGATGGAGTATGACGTCTTTGTCTTCAGATTGATCGTCCCATAACCCCACCACATAGAATAGGTAGGCCCACCTATTCCGGATTGGAATCCATACCTCCAACATCTCAATCGGGATGAAGTCCTCTATGAACTGAAGTGGAGGAGGACCTTGATCTGGATTGACCACCAACTTCCTCTGAGTCTTCGTTCGAGATCCAGAAGGCACAGTTTTCTTCTTCTGAACCTGCGAAGTCAGGTACTCATTGGACTCTTTTAATAGTTGGATCTGACTGAGCAGCGAAATCTCCTTCATCTTCGCTATCTTCTCCGCCTCAGTCATTACCATCTTCTTCTGAGTGGTCATCCCAGGGTGCATTTGTTCCTCCATCTCCTTATACAAAGGTTCCAGAGTAGGATCCTCAGAGGACCTCAACCTCTTCGGATCTGAACCTTCAGCAGCTTCGATGGCAGCTACGGACCTAGTCCTTTTTCTGTCCGCAGCTTTCAGTTCTGGGGGGGAGATCTTCTTCTTGGCTTTCCCAGGAGCTATTTGCTTCTTCCCTTCCCCCTTTTTGGCATCATTGTCTTTGATTCGGCCAACGATCTCGTTGACTGACTCCGCCAATAAGGTGAACTGACTGTCCATCTCAGTCTGCTTCGCCTGGAGTTGCCCTATTTGCCCTGCCATGCCTCTCAGACCAACACTGAGCTTATCAACAGCTGAATTATGTTCAGCCTTCAGCCGTTCTTCGAAGCTCGACATCCGGTTGTCCAGGGCAGAGGCAATCTCCATTTTCTCTTGTGCGGACATTTCACTCAGCAGCTCCTCATTCAGTTCAGCCTTCAGCTTGGCCAGCTTTTCATCAACCAGTTGATCAATCCTTTCAGGCAGTTGTTGATCAAGAAAAGTGGCAAGCTTATTCTCCTACTGAGTTTACGCATCAGAGACCATTTGATTGCAGCTCTGAATGGCCCCTTTTCGCTTTCTCAGTAATAACAGTGAGATCTACTGAGTGTTATGTCCGAACGTCACCGAGAAGGTCGATTGCAGCATGCATATCCGAACCCATCTCATTCAGGTCTCGATCCAGCCTATTCATCTTCTTATTCAGCACTTCATAATTTGAACCAACCCGGCTTGTTTTTCGCTCGACGAGGATTACCCTTCTGTGAAGATTGGCAAGGGCTCGTGAGGAGTTCTGAACATATAGGGATTCTGGGGTGATCCATTTTCCTTTGACTCGGATCAGACCTGTTGGACCCTCTCCTGAAGCCTCCGCAGTCCCGGGTCCCAGGAGTGCTTCATCGGCCGGTGCACTGACCCCTTCAGGGCCACCTTGCTGAATGTCATCAGCAATCACAACTACCTCCTTCTCAGCTTCCTTCTCTTCCTCCTTTCTTTCAGGCTCGGGCGCAGGATAGATGCGTCGGACAGTTTTGATGAAGTCTACCATCTTAATCAAATGATGCAAGGAGTTTACCTCAAAGTGATCAAAGAGAGCAGCTTCAGATTCAGCCATTTTGTCCCATCCTCTCGACTCACCGAGCTGAGTTAGTTCAGGCCAGGTGGCATTCCTGATCATGGCATAGGTGCGAAGTTGCACAACAGCCTCCTTCTGAGCATTTGAGAGGTCAGGAAACCTCTTTTCCACCATCTCCGCAGCTGTTCCCCTTGCCACAATCTCAAAATCAGGCAATGTATTCTCATCAGGCGCAGGGAATGGCCATGGGGCTTCAGCCTGAACCGCTTCAGCAGTATCCTTCTCAACTCCTTCTTCCTGAGCCAGTTCCCCCTGATCCTCACCCGTTTGGGCCTCCAAACCCTGATAAGCTGATGCAATGTTGAGGATCAGTGGATTCGGATCAGTGGGTGCGACATCCGGAACAGCAGAGATAGGGGCAATTTCAAGAGCAGCCTAAGTTGATTCCCTCTCCGGAGTTGCATGCTGAATCACTTCTTCAGCAGCCTTCTCTTCCACGAGCTTTTTCTTTCGCTCCTCTGAACCTGGATATAAGAATGTCAGCTTCTGTTGCTTGGGTCCTGAGGGCTTAGGTTTGTCCTCTGCTGGCTTTGCAATAAGGGCCCCAGAAGATTTGCTCGCCTGAGCCTTGACTCCTCCAGTCGTGCTCGCCTGAGCCTTCTTCTTCTGGGTCCTTGGTCTCTTCTTTGTGCCAGCATCATCGGAGTAAGCTCTGAAGAGATCAATCTTCGCTGGAATCTCGAGTGATTGGGCCTGATCCATATCACCGAGATCCAGAGTTTCCAAGATCAGAGAAATCTTGGTGCCAAAGTGCATTTTGGCTTCGAAAGTCGCCTGACCCTCCGGTGAGTATTTGATCTTGTTGGTCTCAGCTACCAATAGATGGAGGAAATAATCCTCCCAGTGAAAGTTGTGCTCTGAGGCATAAGAGATTGCCATCATCGTATATAATTTCGGCCGGGAGATTTGCTCCAGCCCTCCAGCAATCCCCATCACTCCCTGACTAGTCAGGTCGAAGAAGTGACAATTCTCAGTCCTCAGAACGGACTTGTTCAGGCCCGACTTCAGGACTACATCTCCATCGCAGAGAGACTGAAGATAGTCCTTTTCAGTCCCAAACCCATAATCGATAGGGCTTCGTCCAGAGTTGGGAAGATTAAACACCTCCTTAATCTTCTGCCTGAGGTTGAGAGTGACCCACCTCCTGGTCATCTCATCTTCGCCATCCTTCCCCTTCACACATGAAGTCAGGGGAATGCATGTCTCCCACTCCTGAGAGTCCTTGTTCTGCGCCATTTTAAGGTAGAAGGCAGCAACAAGACGAGGATGGAGTCTCTGGGGTCTTGATGTGACAAATCGCAGAAGTCCTGCATTTTCAAAGAGCTCTTTCACAGACAAGATGTCAGGATGATTAGAAGTGAAGTCTCCAAACGGTTCCCAGTGGATCTCGTTTCTGAGATGGAAAAGATTCCCAAAGAACGAATCCACAGAAGGTGAAGCCATAGATGAAGATTTGAAGATATGAAGAAAATCGGTTTGCAGAGAAGAAATATAACAAGAAAAGATTTGAGTGCGTAGAGGTTGCAATAACAAAAACTTCCTTTATTTATACTAAAATCCAGTATTAATCGGATGGCTCAGAAAATTATGACTTATGAAATTCAATGGTTAAGATTAAGACGCAAGATGCATGACGCCTCTTCGGTTTTCAATAGTAATGAGTCAAAACTTTATCGAAAACTATTCCCGCCCGCTGTGCATTAAATGCGCGTCAGAGCATATCCGTATTTAATTCAAATAATTTTCATTAAATAATAACTGAATATTAAATGAATGGCTGGGATTAAGTGACAAAATAAATTGAATTGACAATACGGCAAACAGTATCAAGGATGATGCAAGCAAGATATGATGACTGAAAGAAAATTAGGAAACATACCAGTCAGTCAGATTTGTATTCTGACTGATACCACATGTGACCTATCAGGGTGACAACCCCTGAATTCAGTATCCTAAAACTTAGTCAGTCTATACTGATCATCCTTTTCATACTAAATGTTCCCCCTACAACCATTCACATTCTCTCTGAGATTCCTTCATTCTGAGTCCTAGTTAGTTATTCCCCCTGACCTTGTGCATTCTGATTAGAGATTCAGATTAAATCTCCTAAGCCTGGGTCAAGAAGTCCTAACTCTACTGATAACTCAACAAATCTGGTTTCAGGCAAAGCCTTAGTCAGAATGTCAGCTCTCTGTTTATCAGTAGGGACTCTCTCCATCATGATGTCCTTCTTCTCAACATGATCTCTGATAAAGTGATGCCTGATGTCTACATGCTTACACCTTGTGTGTAAGACTGGGTTTTGGGATATGGCAATGGCACTATTATTGTCACAATAAATTGGGACTTCAGTGGCCTCAATTTGGTAGTCTCTCAGTTGTAGTTTCAGCCAAAGGATCTGAGAACAACAACTGCCTGCCGCCGTATTCTCAGCCTCAGTAGTAGACGTTGCAACACTGGTTTGCTTCTTAGAAAACCAAGAGATCAGTTTACTTCCCAGAAACTGACATGTGCCTGTAGTTGATTTCCTATCAAGTCTACAGCCTCCATAATCTGCATCTGAATAGCCAGTCAGTTCTAGATTGTCATCAGAGGGATACCAAAGTCCTAGATTGACTGTACCTCTCAGATATTTCAGTATCTTTTCGGCACTCTCTAGATGACTCTTCTTTGGATCAGACTGATACCTTGCACAAACTCCGACTGCATAGGTGATGTCAAGTCGACTTGCAGTCAGGTACAATAAGGATCCTATCAGTGCCCTATATTCAGTCTGATTTACTGAGACTCCTTCTTTGTCAGGATCCAGCTTCTCATTTGTGTTCATGGGAATACGTGAGACTTTGCTGGACTGAACTCCGAATTTCTGAATCAAGTCCCTCGCATATTTAGACTGATTAATGAAGATTCCGAAGTCAGATTGCCTGACTTGAAGACCCAGAAAGAAGTTCATTTCTCCCATCATTGACATCTCAAATTTCCCAGTCATCAGCTTGGAGAATTTCTCACAAAGCTTCAGATTAGGAGATCCAAATATTATGTCATCCACATAAATCTGAACCAAGAGAATGTCTTCCCCTACGGATATCTGGAAGAGGGTCCTGTCCACTGTTCCTTTCACGAACCCGTGGTCTATCAGGAATTGGGATAGTGTATCATACCAAGCTCTCGGAGCTTGCTTCAGGCCATAAAGAGCTTTCTTCAGGTGATATACCTTGTCACCAACTTCGAACCCTGGAGGTTGTTCAACATAGACCTCCTCGTTCAGTACACCATTCAGAAAAGTACTCTTCACGTCCATCTGATACACTTTGAACTTCTTGAATGTTGCATATGCCAGAAACAATCTGATTGCTTCCAACCTTGCGACCGGAGTAAATGTCTCATCATAGTCTATTCCTTCGGCCTGAGAGTAATCCTTTGCCACTAGTCTGACCTTATTTCTGAAAACAACATTCTTTTCATCCCTCTTGTTCTTAAAGACCCACTTGGTGCCAATAACATGTTGACGCCTAGGTCTCTCAACTAACTCCCAAACCTGATTCCGCTCAAACTGATTGAGCTCATCCTACATGGCTAGGATCCAGTTGGGGTCAGCAAGAGCTTCTTCTATGCTCTTAGGTTCCTGATCACTCAGGAAACAACAAAACATAGCGCTCTCGTCGAAGGATAACCTTGTCCTGACCCCCTCATTGACATCACCAATGATATCAGCCAATGAGTGATCATCTAGCCACCGCCTCCTGCTGACGGCTGCACTGGGAGCTGCTGACGTCCCTTCGCCTGATCCTGAAATATTAGTCTCGACAATAACAGGCAAAGGAGCAGAACGAGCAAGAACAGGGGATACTGAGTCATTTTCTGAGGGTTTGGCAACATCAGAGACATTGTTTCCCCCTACAGTGTTGGACTCAATAACTGTCTCAGGTGCAGAAGCATCATCACCGACAATACGTACCTCAAGTTGAGTCTGTCCCTCCGTCTGAGACTCAACATTCTCCAAGCCTGGGGCTTGCTGAGGGTTGGCCTGAGGTCCATCCTGATCTTCATCATCATAATCCCATCCTTTGGGAGCACTGACAAGTTTGAACTTGAATTCAGGATTTTTCAGACTTAGTCTTGTTACTCTCTTAGTAACCCCCTCAGTGTCAGGGCTCGGAACCTGTTTTCTACGCACTGATGCAGTCTCATCAAACACAACATGAGGTGTTTCCTCCACACAAAGGGTCTGACAGTTATATACCTTGAAAGCTTTACTGACTGAGGAGAATCCTAAGAAAACTCCCTCATCAGATTTGCTATCAAAGGCTTTCAGCTGGTCTTTCCCATTGTTCAGGATGAAGCACTTACACCCAAAAATATGGAAATAAGAGATGCGAGGCTTCCTCTTGTTCCAAGTTTCATAAGGTGTCTGAGCATGTTGTTTGTTCAGCATAGATCGGTTCTGAGTGTAGCAAGCAGTATTGATTGCTTCAGCCCAGTACTTCTTCGGCAGTCCTGACTCAGCCAACATGGTCCGGGTAGCTTCCTTCAGGGTCCGATTTCTTCTTTCAGCTACCCCATTCTGCTGAGGGGTCCTAGCTACAGAAGTATCATGAGCTATACCATGGTTAGTACAAAATTCAGTTATAATAGAGTTTATAAACTCTGTTCCTCGATCTGATCGGATCGTGACAATGCTCTAACCCTGTTCAGTACTCAATTGTTTGAGTAACTCCGGAAGCTTGACCTGAGTCTCCTTCTTGTTCAGCAAGAAAATAACCCATGTATACCTGGAATAATCATCAACATCAACAAGGGTATATTTCCTACCATTTATGCTGACAGGAGTAACAGGACCAAAAAGATCCATGTGCAGGAGCTGAAGCACTCTGTCAGTTGAGAAGGCTTCTTTCTCTTTGAATGAGGCTTTAGTTTGCTTGTCTTCCTGACATGCTCCGCACACGTGGTCTTTGCTAAAAACTTCATTAGGTAGACCATCTACAAGAGAAAGTCTAGAAATTTTGTTAATAATCTTGAAGTTTAGGTGACTCAGGCATTTATGCCAAAGCCAACTGAGCTCAGAAGAGCTCTTAGCGACCAAACAAGTTTCAGGAGGGCTGCTCTTGAAGTCAGCAAAATATACATTGCCCCTCCTGACACCTGTAATCAGAACCTGTAGTGTAGATTTGTCCTTCACAAGACACATGTTAAATGTAAATTTTACACTATATCCTCGGTCACAGAACTAACTAACCGAGAGTAAGTTATGTCTCAGTCCCTCAAAATATGATACATTCAGTACACGGACAGAGCCAATAACAAGGGTTCCGAATCCCCTGGTGAAACCCTTAGAGTTATCACCAAAGGTTACCTGCGGGCCTTCCTGAGCTACATAATCCTGAAGGAGATCACGAAATCCGGTCATGTGCCTGGAACAACCTGAGTCCAAGTACCAGTCCTTCATCAGATCCTCCTTCCTCTTCTTGTAGCCGGCAGCGACCTGAAAAGAATCAGGCCTCAGGTACCCATCTCGTATTGGGTCCTACAGAGTCAGCCATACCCTTCGGGATCCAGATTTGTTTGACAATTCTGATAGCCTCAGAAGTGTAAACCTGTCTCCCAAAAACATCAACATACACAGTTCTCTTCTTCCTTGGTGCCTGGGAAGTTGAGGGTGTATGGGTGTCAGCCTGAGTTTCAGGAGCCCTGGATTGATTCCTGGGGGCGGGCCTCCTGTTCCCCTTTGGCCTGGGTGCATTGGGCTGGGGTCTGTCCTGAGAAGGAGCAGCTCTGGCCTGACCTCTTGGCACTTGAGGTCTGGTCTGAGTGTTATCGGAGTCAGGTCTCCGTTGCCTTTCAGAGGCCACCTGGTTTGTCCTTCTCCTTTAAGGATAGGGACGCTCCTGATGGGCTCTGTGCCCTATCTGAGGAGTCTAGACCTCAGTAGTCCTTGGCCTTGCCTGAGTCCTCCTCTGAACAGAGTTCCTTCCACCCTGAGCATTTCTAGGCTGAGCCTGCGAAGTGCTAGGGGCGGAATTCTTTCCAGCTCGAGGATTCCTAGGCTGAGCCTTGGAGTTCCCTTGATCTGTCTTCCTTGACTCAGGATGAGAAGCCTTGGCCTTTCCCTTAGGTTTTGGCCTTGGTTCCTCAGTCCTTTTCTTGACAGGTTCAGCAGGCATTTTCTCCTTCCCTTTGCCTTTATCCTGACGAGCAACACTTGGGCTCTTGTCGTCAATTTGGGCAGGGACAAACTTCTTCTGAGAGTTGCTCCCTGAAGCACCTCTCTTCTTCTTGCCCTTTGGGTCTTTAGAGGCATCATAGCCTAACCCAGCTTTAGCACCATCGGTCAGCTGAGAGAAACTTGTTAACTCATCAACCACTTGGGTAGATGTGTGTAACTTCTTCAGCATAACCTCAAGATGCCCATTTGATTCTTTCAGGGCCTCAATTTCAGTGGTGTATTGAAGCACCAACTCTTCATGAGCTTTCTCTTTTGAGATCAGCTCAAGATCCCAAGCATTTTGCTCAGCACACAGGCGAGCTTGCCACTCAGTTTCGAACATCACTCTCAGAGCAATTCGCTCAATCATCAGCTGTTCCCGAGCGAGGAACAAATCAGTGTCACGAGTCTCAATCAGCGAGCTGATTACACCCTTCAGTCTTTCCACCTCCAGTGGAGCTTCATCATGCTTGTTCCGAGCATGAAGCAGCTCTTCCTGAAGATGTACTAATCTGAGGGCTTCCTCAGTATCTCTAACTCTGAGAGACTCAGTTAACCGATCGTTTTCTCCACTCAGTTGTGCATTCACATCCACTGTGTGAGTATGAGTCTCCTGCAGCCTTGAGAAGTCAACCAACAATTGTTCAAGAGCGAGCTGAAGGTCGAGTTCTCCTGTTGAGTCTGAGCTGAGCTCAGGTGCTTGATCAGGAGAAGAGGCAGAAGAACATACCTCATCATCTGCCATCAGGCAGAGGTCATCATACTCCTCATCGGAGAAGAGTTCAGGGAACCGGCGTCCTGGGCCATCAGAATCTGAGGAATCCTCAGCAAGCATAACTCTCTGGTCAGATGCCATGAGCTCTCTCTTTGCTCTCCGATCCTCTCGCTCACGAGCACTGAGCTCCGGACAATCATACTGATAATGTCCGGTCTTCTTGCAGTGGTAGCACTGATCTACATCGGAAGTAAACTTCTTGTCAGTGTACCTTTTATCTGATGACTCCCTCCTGCTCCCTGATGATCGTTCAGGTTTGGAGCTGGATCTTCTGGGCTCATCATCTCTCCTCTTCTCATCTCTTCGCCGCTCAGGCTCATAGCGATCTCTCCTGGAATCTGAACCCCTCCTCTCTTCTCTTCGGGGGCTCGATCTCCTGGGGCTGGAGTACCTGCGATCACGGCTGTCAGTATAAAATTTCTTATACCTTCCGAATCAAGAGTTTAGTTTCTCGAAACGCCGCGCCATCAGGCTATATTCTAAGGTCAGCTTATCCTTGTTCATGTCTTTCAGGGACTTAGAACCAGATCCAGCCTCAGGCTCAGGAGTAGCTTTAATAGCTACGCTCTTTTCCTTTTCAGGTGTCTTCTCCTCACTAACTTCCTCACTAACAACACCCTTCTTCTTCATCTTATCGAGGTCGAATTCCAGAGCCTTTAACTCTGAGAATAGGTGAGAGTGAGTAATGTTGGTGAGATCCTGAGTGTTTTTCAACAAGATTACTCCTGTGTCCCATCTTTCAGGGAGACAGTTCAGGATTTTAGAAGATACCTCCCTCTTGGGGAACTCCTTCCCAAGGGTTGCTAGCTCGTTCATCATCTTAATGAACCGAGCTTCCATCTGATCAATGGACTCTCCCTATAACATTCGGAAGGCCTCAAACTTCCTGATCGCAAGATCTCTCTTGTTCTCCTTGATCTTTTTTTATCCCTCACTCATCTCCCTCAAGGCATCCCAGATCTCCTTTGTCGTCTTCAGATGCATGAGCCTGACCGAATTCTCGTAAGAAATGGTGTGGAGTATAATGTTCTTAGCAATATTATTCAGTCTGATTTGCTTAATCTGATCAGAATTAAGCACGGACCTCTCCACTTCTTCATCTCCGGCGGCTGGAACATGAACATTGCCAGCAACGGGCCAGGTCATCTGAAGATTCCTCATGAATTTGATCGGACCTTGCTCAATCACCAAAGGCATCTGATCATGGATGGAATAGAGATGTGCGAGTACCCTGAATTTCCAATAGTCATTATTATCAATAGAGAATTCAGGAAGATTGCCCTCGAGGCGTTTAGAATCGGATGCCATGATATGCATTTTTCAGAAACAAGATCTGTTCAGTAGACCACCAAAAGTTTCTCCTCAGAAACTGTTGGTAAACAAAGTCAGTGGTCTATTGAACCACCGCTCTGATACCACTTGTTGGTCCTAAAACGAGTAAAATCAGTGTATGGGGGGAATACACTGATGTCAGATTTTTCTGAAAGACTCAGAAAAATGCTCTTACACTCTCAGTCAGGGTTTCCTGAATTACTCAGTATGTTGAAGGTCCACAGGGGCAGCAGGGACAGTTCAGTAACGAGTCAGATAAGCTGAGTGTGAGTAAAGTGCTCAGAAGCTCAGTAGAGATAACAAACCTACTGACTGCTCGAAAGTAAGTCAGTTGGACTACTATCTCAGTGAGCTAGAGTACGTGCGGAAAGTGAGCCCTTAGTTTTTACTCGTTTTAGTTTCTGAAAACATTTTCTCTGAGTTTGCTTAGTAAACTGGTGGTTAAGGCTGAGTGCACAGTATTAAGATTCAGGATGATTGAATCAGTCCTGAATGTAAGAACAATGCAGAATGTTCAGTTTAGTATGATGACAGTTATGATCCTGAACAAAACAGTAAATCAGCACACAAGGGTCTTTTTAACGTGGTTCGGAGATAACCAACTCCTACGTCCACGACCTGATTTAACAGGAAGCTATCCTCAAAACCCTGAGGATAGGTACTTGGGCTTTACGTGCCAAGGGACACGAATAGCCAACTTCCTCTCTTAGGAACTGACCCCTGGGCGTTTTACAAGTCCCAGTCCTTCTAACCAACCAATCTCACACCCTGAGTGGTTTGGTATTCTGGTTTCCAACTAGGATAGGTCTAGCAGTACAAAACAATGTTAAATATTAGAGTTATCGATCTAATTAAATACAGAGAGAATCCTACTACAACACTAGGGAAATTTAATTGCAGAGTGTTGCTTATAGTATGCTTTGAGTGCTTGGATTCTTGAGAGCTTTGGCTTGGAAATTTCCCGTTAGCCTTGAATGGGTGCAAGGCTCTCCATATTTATAGGCAAGATTCAAAATAGATCCGTTGGAGGAGATCTAACCAAATCTTTCCTATTTGAGGGTGGTTGCAGGCCAGAAGTACTGTTTGACCTAATCGCCATGCTTAATCTGGCAAGTTTGTCCCGCCGCCTGTAACTCTGAGACGCATTAAATGCCGCATTAAATGCTGCACAGACTCCGTACATACGTGTCGAAAGACTTTCAGACATTTGTCCTTTCTCATACATTCAATATTCTGAGTCTCTTGTAAATAACTCAGCCTGAATGTTTGTCTCATTGGAGTCTCACTGACATACTCTTTGTCTCTTGTCCCATAGCATAAATAACCTTTTTGCTTTGGACTTACATGATTCAGGTAAACTGAACCATCGCCTAAGTCAGGTCTTATGTGCATTCAGCACAGCCTGATAGGTTATTCAGCCCAGTATGTGTAACCTTTTTGCTTTGGACTTACATGATTCAGGTAAACTGAACCAAGGCCTAAGTCAGGTCTTATGTGCATTCAGCACAGCCTGATAGGTAACACTTACTCTTCACTGGCTAAGTTCTGTCCTGAGTATGCTTAGAGTACTCAGTATAAACATCAGCCAATGGTACTTCAGGGTTGTCTTCAGGACGGATCATCAGGCTTCGTTCTTCAGCTTCAGTTCAGGCAATCTTCAGCAAGACTGACTCTGACTTCTTCAGGATGGATTGCGCTTCAGACTTTAGTAAATTGGGTCGACTCCAATATTCTTCAGTCTTCAGCATGTTTCCCCTGAACTGAATTCCTAACCTGACTATCCTGAACTAGACAAACCTGAACAACTGTACTTAGGTAAATTCATCAGGGGTTTTGGGATCTAATCAAAATACTCAGATTGTCCCAATAATGGGCATATCATTTTGCACGATTTTTGTAGAGTTAGAATCATACCTAATACCTTCTTTACCTACATTCGAAGTTATCAATGCATCTTGTAATTTTTCTGCACCTTTGGTAAACTTTTTGAAGCTTAAGGTTGTGCTTTCTAGTTATTTTTTCAAGTTGCATATTTCTAGATCTTTTTTAGTAAGCAATACTTCCAATTTGCTACTGAATGCTTTAAGTCATCATTCTCTTTGATGATTTGTTGAATATCAACCTGTTCTTCATCTGAAATATTCATCTCTGAAAAAGAACTCGTTAGACAACTTTCATCTGGACTGATTTTGTTTGATGTAGTCACAAATGTTGGCACATTTGTTTTAACATCAGACTCAAAATCATCCAGTAAATCATCATTTGTATCATCAAAAAGAATTCTAGCAGAGAAAGCAAATTCATCATTTTTCTCAAAGTCAGGTTCATTATCAGAATCATCACTCAAGGTAGTATTAAAATTCAATTTCTTTCTAATCAAGGTGTTAGCACATTCATTAGCATAATGACCATATCCAGTACATGCATCACACCTACCATTCTTTCTATACTCGGGATCGAATTTAGGTTTATTACTCCTATTAAACTGTTTTGATCTATCAAAATTTTCTTTCTTTTCAAACATTTTAGGAGTAGAAGTACCTTGATTCCTATTCTGAACATTTGCTTTTAACTTATTAGCTCTATTTTTCAAAAATGAATTGAACTGCTTGGTTAATAAGGAAATGTTGTCGGAAGTGTTGGAACATATTTCAGAACATTCATCATCCGAATCAACTTCAGTAACAAAAGAAATGTTTTTAGAACTAGAAGCATCATTTTTCAAAGCAACAACCTTTTTATCAGAATTAACTTCATCTCTTTACTCAAAATTCATCTCATAAGTTTTTAAAATACTAATCAATTCATTAAGACTTATAAGATCAGTGTTTTTGGCTTCTTTAATAGCACAAATTTTTGCATCAAAACATTTTGGTACTGTTCTTAAAACCTTATCGACTAATCTTGTAATAGAGATAGGTTCACCCAATGAATGTGATTCATTAGAAATCTCAGTGATCCTTTCACTATACGAAGATATATCCTCATCATCTTTCATTTTAAGATTTTCAAATTTTGTACCTAACATTCTAAGCTTAGTTCTACGAACACTCTCAGAACCTTCGCAATGTTCTTGCAAACGATCCCAAGCATCTTTTGCTGACACACAATTCGAAATGATCTTAAAGATAGATACATCAGTTGATGTAAATATTGCATTAAGGGCTTTCGAATTGTAGTTAGCAACCGTTACCTCATCATTTGTCCAATCGATTTCTCGTTTGACACGGGCTTCATTATCATCATCGGCTGGAAGTAGAGGCTGAGTCCAACCATATAGTACACTTCTCCATGCTCTTTCATCAAGAGACTTGATATACATCCTCATCTTTGGTTTCCAATATGAATAATTGGAGCCATCTAAGATAGGAGGTTTTAGTACGGGAGTTAATGGATATTCCATTGCAAAAATACACAAACAAATGATCTTAAACTAAATGTGTCTAGTTTGTGGCTCTGATACCACTTGACAGTGTTGGTGCGTGTGATTGAAAATGTTTTAGAGAAGTGTTGTTAAAAATGTCGACAACATAAATGACAACACTACACAGCGGAAGACTTAAACGCACACTTTTGCAAAGGGATATCAAAATTTTCATAGGCTATACAAAATGTATAGACTATGCTGCCTCACTAGCAGAGAAACTTCACTATAACTTGTAGTGACACAAATACAAGGTTTACACAAGAAACCAAAATTCAAGATCGCGCAAGACCTACACAAGATCACACAAAGATCTAAAAAAGACCTATAAGAATAGACCTAAACAAACCTAACACGTCTACGTTCAGCCGAACGGATTGTTAGATCAAACAATGAATGTTGTGAACAATGCCGAGACTAATGTTCCCAACATTCTGATGAACCGTGTATAACCTAGAATCTAGTGAATGACACATGATCCGTTCAACTCTGAATTATACTTTTCGATCATACTTTGAAATGATGAAGTGGTGCTCTATTTATAGACGTAGATAATGAGCTCTCCACTCCATAATGAAGCCAAGTAGTGGGCTTCAAAATAACCGCCCATAATGATAACTTCCAAGTTAGTGGATATCTCTCTACTCAAGCAATGGAACCGCCTGACGTTCTAGAACCTTCTGGGACCTTCACGTCTTCAACTTCCATACCTAGACAAATAATATAACATGGAAAAATCATTAGGAAAGTTAGTAGAAAGGGCGAATTTTGATGTTGTCTAAAATGATGGCAACACATTGCATAACATTCTTTCAACATCAACAAGTTGAAATTAGGTCTATATCTTTATAATATATCTTAAGAATAATAATAATGATGATGTATAAGTGATATTTATATTGTTTAAGTGTTTCACACTATGAAGGTTAGTAATTCAATTAGAATGAACACTAGTACCAGTATCAATAGTTCACTAGCACTTTATAGTACTAATGTTAATACTACTCTAATGTAAGTTGAAATTAGGTTTATATATTTGTAATATAACTTAAGAATAATAATAATGATGTATAAGTGATATTTATATTGTTTAAGTGTTTCACACTATGAAGATTAGTTATTCAATTAGAATGAACACTAGTACCACTATCAATAGTTCACTAGCACTTTATAGTACTAAAGTTGATACTATTTTAATGAAAGTTGAAATTAGGTCTATATCTTTGTAATATATCTTAAGAATAATAATAATGATGATGTATAAGTGATATTTAATTGTTTAAGTGTTTCACACTATAGATTAGTAATTCAATTAAAATGATCTCTAGTACCAGTATCAATAGTTCACTAGCACTTTATAGTACTAATATTGATACTACTTTAATGTAAGTTGAAATTAGGTCTATATCTTTGTAATATATCTTAATAATAATGATGATCATGTATAAGTGATATTTATATTGTTTAAGTGTTTCACACTATGAAGATTAGTAATTCAATTAGAATGAACACTAGTATCACTATGAATAGTTCACTAGCACTTTATAGTACTAATGTTGATACTACTTTAATGTAAGTTGAAATTAGGTCTATATCTTTGTAATATATCTTAAGTATAATAATAATGATTATATATAAGTGATATTTATATTGTTTGAGTGTTTCACACTATAAAGATTAGTAATTCAATTAGAATGAACACTAGTATCACTATCAATAGTTCACTAGTAACAATATATACTACTTTATATATTTTAAATAATCTATCTTATGAACAATTTTAAATATTGGTAGTAGATATTGATAATTCGAAATATATCCTAAGATTTTCGAATTTTAAAACACTCTATCTTAAATAATATATATACTCTATCTTAAATTTTTTGAAATATATCATAATAAAAAATTCGAAATATATCACAATGATATCTTAAGAGTTTCAAATTTTAAAATAATGTATCTTAAATAATATATATATATAATCTAACATATATATACTCGAAATATAAATATACTCTAACATATATAAATATTTTAATGAGTGACAATTATTAAACTGAGTTAAATATGAATTTTGATAGTTTGACGATAATTAATAAGCAAACAATTAAACTTAGTTAATTTTAAATATTTTTAATATTATAAATTAATTCATATTCATCTATTAAATTATTTTATTTGTTCTTATTTTTAAATTAATGGGTGAATTTTGATCCAAAATTAACACATCATAAAATGTCTCGTATGCACTTATTCAAATATGAAATTGAAACTTTATAAAAAGAAGTAAAATAATTACATTCAAATATTCAAAATTTAATTGATTATTAATAATTAAATTTGAAGTTACCATTTAATTAATATTAAGTGTTGAAAGTGGGTTGGTTAATTAATAGTAGTGGGGTTAATGATTAAAATAAGTAGAGGTTAATTAGTGCACTTACAGTTAATTAAGCACGCCTACTAATAAATCTGCGGCTAAAATAATTAGGGGTAAATTAGTGATAGAATAATTAATTTAATAAATTATAATTTCAGAATCTAGATATCCAAATGAGAATAATTCAAATGACGTAGGAATGAGAATAAGAATAATTCAAATGATGTAGAATAATTTAAATTTCACCTCTCATTAATTTGAATGGAAATAATTCAAATGATGTGAGAAATTGTAAATTTTAATTGATAATTAATAATTAAAATTTAAAGTTACCGCTTTAATTAATATTAAGTGTTGAAAGTGAGTTGTTAATTAATAGTAGTGGGGTTCATGATTAAAATAAGTGGAGGTTAATTAATGCACTTACCATTAATTAAGCACGCTTACTAATATATTTGCGCCTAAAATAATTAGGGGTAGATTAGTAATAGAATAATTAATTTAATTTTAATAAATTATAATTCGATATCCGGATTCTAAATACTAATCTTTACCGTTATTTTAATTACATGCACACAGCTTCGTTTGCAAACCCAATGGTGAATATGTTTTGTGATTCCTCAATAATAAGTTCAAATATAATCTCATTTAGTTGAGTGAAAGACTTTTTGAAATTGTGAGAGAAATTTAAAAAAATTAAGAGCGTTTTTTTAACACGACGAGAGTAAAACATAAAAGATACTTGTAGAAAGACACAAACCCTACTCATTTGGCCTCAACCACATCCAATCCAAAATGAAGACCTCTAAACATAAAACATGCGATACATTTCTGATTTCAAGAGAAAGATGTATTAGGAATAGTATTTTATTAAGTTTGAGCTGAAACCAAACTCGTTTGATAAGTTTCCACAAGTGGTATTCAAACTTTTTAATCAGAGTATAGTTCATGAGCCTCATTTGGACTCTTGTCTTGAGATGTGCACAAAAACAAATCTAAGAGCAGCAATGTAGTAATTTCAGGGATTTGTTAGGGATAGGATATGTTCCAAACTAACATAAATAAATATGCTGTCTCTAATCTCATCATCACCCTGTCCCCATGCTAAGCTGTATTACTTGTCTCAAATATAGACAGGATTACAATCTTACAATTCGTACAAAAGCATTGCACAAGTTTTCAACATTATGATCATGAGGTGATTGATGCTTTTTAATTGGTGCACAGTGAATCAAAGTGATTATGGAGTAGATAGAAATCACTTGATGTACAAATAATTAAACCAAATACGCAATTTATTTGTCAAATAGAGGGATGGGGGAAGAAATCAGCTCCGTTCTCAACATCATCTGTCTTGATGTTTCCACTTTGAGCCATTAGTATTCTGTAGATTCTCTTTGAACAAACCTCCCCCACTCGTCTGTCGTCACCCAATAACCCTTCCGTCGTCAATTCCTTGAGCAGAAACTCTTTCTCGTGAACCTGATAGTTTATGTATATCAGATTTTTGCTTCTGAACATAAACTATACACACACCAACATTCACTTTAAGCACATGGGTTTAATCATGCTCTAATTTAATCTTCAAGCTATAAAAGGGAAATATAACACAGCAGAAATCCCGATTGAGAAATCCTGGAAGTAAAAAGGTGAATTCGACTTTTATGTATGCTTGGTTGATAACATGTATATTTCTTAAATCCAAAACTCACAGATTTCGTAGGATCCATGTAAACTCTCAAAAGAGATTTCATTGTGGGGTATTTCTTCCATATAGCTATTGCAAATCGTGGTTGCACCTTAGGGATAGCTACCAGTGCCTTTAGCCTGCATGATAAAATGATCCATAAAAAGAGTGTAAATAAATACCAACTGGTATAACTTCCAATGAAAGCTGATATCCAAATAATTTAGATTTATATGTACTAAATATTTACGTCAATTCATTCTGATTAGAAAATCTGACACTTAGTCCTAGTCAACATAATATTTTTAAATCAATATCCTTATTAATGCAAGAGAACCTTCATTATCCAGATCTGGATTCGTTAAAATATTTTGATTCTTTCAAGCACGATGAGTTCAACCATCAATATAGACAGTACTTGAAGTTCAATAACTGAACTCACGTAATAAGATGCTGGACAAATATGATGCATCACTATCTCTGATCATGGTCACTCAAAATCTAAGAACATGTGGGTGATTACATATTATTATGGTATCTGAGCTGGCTTAGGATGATGAAAAAACAAATATTTGCTCATTTAGTTCGGTTGACGTACTTACCACAAGTCCTTCTTAATTAAATTCTTGTCAGTGCAATCTTTAGGGATAACAGATCCATTGGCATTAACTGACAACCGTGTCAACCTTTTCCTGCATTAAAAATAAGAGAAAATGGTATTAAGAATAACAAAATGTAACCCAGCTAAGTTGATAGAGTCCATCTCTATAACTAGCTTTATTATGGGATGCTTCAAGTTTAGTAATTCCAAAATTGAGAATCTAACTCTACTGATATGGTTAGTCATACATGGAACAATTTCCTTTAGAGTAGACATGCTATACAAAGATAACCATAGAAAGGATTTCACGAGTGCTCCTCAAACAAGCCCGTAAGAGTGAAGAGGCATAGGATAAACCAAGCATATTCAAACTTGACTGTGGTGTTAGTACATGATAATAGACCAGTCAGCAATTTTAATTTTCTATTGCGATTGAATGGTGTTAGGAGTTACCTAAATTGGCAAGAGGCGAGGCTGCACGTCAGACCAACCACATGTTCAGCTAATTCAGCTTCGTCAACACACTGCCTTGAATGTACTTTAAAAAAATGGGTAGCAAATTTTGCTAAAACCTGTAAAGAAAATTAGTTTGCTCAGTTGGAATCTTCCATAAGATACAATTGTATACCCCATGCTCTCAAAGCTCATTTTTAACCTCCTCTATAGCAGGTCGCTTCCAATCAGTATAGTTAGCAGGGTTCTTGTAATGTGCTTGTTCCCTACACCAGTAAAACCATAAAGAATAGTTGCATTATTTATACCGCAATAAATGGAGTATCAAAAACACAATTAACAGCACGTCATAGAACAAATTAGCAAGGAATCAGCTTAAAATTAGGGAACAAAACAAATACAGGTACAATAAGAGAAAAGTCACTTAGGTACTCAACATTTATGAAGCCTATTACTAGTTTTTTTTTTTTTTTTTTGATATAACAGCAACAAACAAATCTTAAAAATCCTCACTGTAGCAGTACACTCAAGTTCTACATGTTCTGAATGCATTTACAGTAAAATGACCATGTATGGAAAAAGTTTCTATGTTTTGCTTACATGTAAAGCACAACCGGACATAGACACATAGGTATGTCTTGAGCAGTTCCTACATAGAAGTTTATGGAGGTTTGGAAGATGTATACATCTATGATAGCTAGTTGAACACCTGGGTCCAATAATATTTGATGGTTCATCTGCTATGTTTGAAATTCGTTTAAATAATTTTTGACCACCAACGATCTAATCCTGGATCCTAGATTCTTCTATCCACTTGAATACTGCTGGAATGTGACCAGGCATGAGCATAGGTGGAAAAAAAACTGTTCATAAGAATTTTAAGTCTTATCTTCTATATGCAATTAAGACTCGAGTAACATCCAAACATAATTGCATAGACAATAGTACTCCATTTCCAGGTGTGGAGGTACCTAGATGAGTCTGGCCAATTGACTAGGCAGGCATTACCAGTCATTACTCATTATAACTGTTCACTGTTGGTTATTTTATATAACACTTAGAGACCCTATCCAAAAAGCTTTACAAATTTGAAGCGCTCTTTCGTATTCTAAATACCAGATAAACAATGAATACTTGTCCTCTCTCCAATATTTGTGAAGTCAATCAGCATGAATGATTGAACTTTGAAGACATAGGAAGTATAAACAAGCCTTAGAAAATAATATGCACCATATGAGCAGTAGGCATTGCAGCATTTGGGTGGGAAGGGCTATTCAAGATGCAAAACACAATTAAAACAAAGCGAGGAAGTTCCACTAACCTTTTATTGATGTAGGCCATAAGCCTATTTGTGACATAACATATAGTGTGATGAGGATAACGAAGCTGAACATTCTGAACATGACCCATAAGAGATTCATTCATAATAAGATTACAGAACTCTTCAGCCTCGCATACAATTAGAACATATGAGATCTCAATACTTTCAGATGCACTCTGCAACAAAATCATGATAAATCAAATCATGGTTTGAACAGTTAACAGCAACAATAATTTAACAGGCAGCTTCATAAAAAAAGCATGTTATTAAGCCAGAAAGATGAACGTGTGCTGCATGGAATAATGCATCTATGGGATCAAAATGCAATTATAAAAATAAACAAATGTGCATTCCTCATTTTCTGGGATGTCATTAATAATTTGATGGTTATGATGCTAAAAACAAAGTAAAGATTAAATAGATTAATAATTAGATGAAGCAAAAATGAGAACTTATATAAAAGATCACTAAACTAGCTAAAACGGCTGAAATATAGTAATATAAACCTAAGCATATAACAAACATATCATGTTTTTCCTATTTCATACTTAAAAGAGCTTCATAAGATTGAGTTGTTATCAGATTACATTATATTTTGTGTTCCATTTAAAAACAAGTTATTTTCCAAGAAAACGAATATTTCACCATCATTATTATTCTCCACAATATTTGAGGGACTTATATTGATTCATCCCTTTTGTCCTTTACCATTTCACAACATAAGACAAGGACTAGAAATAGGAGTACAACCATGATTCAGAGGGCTAACCACAAAATGCTAGATAAGAACCAACCATCATGTCAAGAGAGAACTCAGAAACTGGCATGTAAGCATCATTTTGTCAAAACAAAAAACAAAAATATTCATGCAAGCTACTTTGCATATTATGTCCTTTTGTAAAAATTGGCATCTAAATATAACTCGTGGTAATTGAAGAACTGAAAATAGCATTGAATATATCTACAAGAATAGGCACTAGAACGTACTAGTGAAACAAACAATTACCATAGAAATTTCTTCAGGAACAACCATAGTCCATACAATAGACCCTTCCACCGGATTTGATGTTATTCGATATGAAAGCCCTTTTTCAGCAAACCTTGTGAGCAGATGTCCTAAACTAAGAAAGCAAAAGGCTAGCTTAAGCAAATACAAAAAAAACCTGAGTGAAACAATCACGAGGGGAAGCAACAGGGAGAGTGAGAGGATCTAATGATGATATAAAAAAGACACATCATACCTCCAATTGATCCTTGCTCAACTACTTTCTTGTCAATTTCCGCTACAATAGATTTTAAAGCATATTTACCCTTTTCCCATTTCTGCATTTCCTTCTTACATCTTTTCATCTCAGCAGCTTCTGCTCTTGAAGCAGCTTTAAGCAACTTCTCTTGCTATATTAGAAAAATCAAAGGTAAAGCCACATCAATATATATGCATAACAATGAAATATTTGTGATGTTGTTCACAGACTTACTTCTTTGAGCTTTTTCTTTTCTTCCATCAAACGTAGTTTTTCCTCCTTTGACATTCTCTTTGGTTTCATTGGCTTATCTGCTTTTTTCTTCACTTTCATATAACATTCACTCTTATCTTGTTGACTCAACCTTTGGCCCAAGGGGTCCATTTTGTTAGCATTGTCATCAATATTTTCATCTGTCTACAGAGATCTTCAGTAAAGCCATTTTAAAAGCAACACAAACGAGATCCAAAAAGAAGAAGAATATCCACAGTTATAACACAATGACATGAAGGAATATCAAACATCAGAAATGGAGATATATCTGGAAAGTAAAGCAAGTAGAAACTCAAGATCAATGCCAGGTAAATGTAGCACCAAGATTCAGAAATGTTAAGCCATTTTTCCTGCTTCAGTAAGCCACCTATTTACACATTCGAGAACGGCAATAGCAATCCAGTGAAACAATTGCATTAAGTATAGATATCATAGCAAAAATACAGGAGAAGTTGCAGATATTCATAATGCTTGTCAATTTACATGATATTTTATGTGCAAAAACTAATTCATGATGCTGATCCTTCATCCTTGAAACAATATACATTAATGCAATCTCCAAGCATCACAATTTCTATTTAAGTTACTACGGAAATGCTCATCTTTATCACAAGATATGGATATAAATTGTGTCTTCTTAGGTCTGCTATACATGCATGCAACTTTCAACCAGTGACAAAACTAAATCACCAAACTAGATAAGTTCTCCAATATCTGAAGAGATTATTTTCAACTTAGCTAGTGGGAACTCGCATGCAATAGCTAATAGGACAACCCACCTCATACATGTCATCTTCTGAAACACCTGGGCTGGAACAGCCTTCTAAGATGTGTAGTTCAACAGGACTTTGTGCCGGTTTTTTCTGTAATTGAACAGATTTTCCTGAAAACGAAAATTAAGAAACTTAGCATGTTATCCTTTTCTTCCATTCATTTCTTGACCACTCAATTTGTAATAGTTGAGTGTACTTAGATGAGGAGACAGTATCAAGAATCAGATAGATAACATTACCACGAAAAAATGAGGTCTCATACAAACTGGAGTCTAATTCTGATTCATGTGTCAATTCAGCAGCAAAAAGATTCTCCTTATGCTTCGCAGATCCAATTTCACCAATATTTCCAGATTCATTATCTGACTCCACACATATCCATCCTTTCATTTCTAAAACAAAAGATAAATTTATTACAATAACCAAAATTGCACTGAGCTGAGAGTTTACTTGGGCAAAAATGCATAATGCATGTTAGACTGCATTAAGTTGTTAAGTATCAATCAAAGAGACACTTCCCCAAATCTTGCGGCAAAAGGTGCACTGGAAATGTAGAGTGTAATCCTATATTTCATCCAAATGGTAATTGATATTAAACCAAGTCATTTTGAGAAGTTATAGAAGCTTTATACCGATAACTAACAGGATGAACATGTATCTCTAACAATAAAGACATGCACACATACTATTCCTGTTATTGGACAAGAGATGATCATGTATGCGAACAATAAGCCATGGTTTGTGCAAATAGGCCATATGCTTTGCGTAGAAAAGCTAAAAACCATCAAAATTGAAGATAAGAAATAAAAAGTATTTAAAAAGTTCCTAGAATATATTCTGTGCTTCAAAGCCTCTTATTCTCTCCAGATTTTTTTTTTCCTTCAGCCACATACTTTGAAAGTTTGGAGAACCCATTTAATAATTTTGAAGAATATATATTATTTTTAAATTATTTGATGGATAGCCAATAGAAACAACTAGTACTCACCAGCAGAGTTATGGGCTGTGATCAAAGAATCAGTACGTTCACCACTGGGGACTTCTTTGTTGCATTTGGTGATTGCAAGTTCAGATTTCAAAAGCTCAGTCATTGGAGTGTCAGGAACCACAAGCGGCTCAGTAGCTAAGCCTTCACCTAGGAAATTTAGGAAGCTGATTAGTGCAGAACCCAAATAATCTTCATGTTTCTAAATGGAAAACAGGCTGAGTTATTCATTAGACAGTAAAGCTGCACAAAGGAGAAGATTCTATGACCCATAAGCAACTTGGTACTGGTGGAATCCATATACAACACAACAAGTGATCAATGGCAGCTTAGACAGTTTCTATCACAATTTTAAACTAAATTGTTAAGAGCGTTTCCATTGGTAAGGAATGTGAAAACTCAATTTTCCAAGTTTATTGATGTGTGGTTTTATTCGAAGCGTAAAGGATGCACTATTGGATGCCTTTTTATAATATTTATTTATTACTCCCTCCGTCCATGAATCTTTTTCCCATTTTATTGTGGGCACGAGATTTAATAAAAAGTAGTATTATATTGAAATGATAGATAAAGTAAGAGTATCGTGGGACCCAAAATTTTATTGTGAGTGTGGGTTGTTTCCAAATAAGGAAATGGGAAAAAAAATTGTGGACAAACAAAAAAAAGAAAGTGGGATCAGAAAACATTTACTAGTTTCAGAGTTTGATATTGATGAATGATATCATATATGTGTAATAACTAATGCACACATTAGAAATTAAATATATGATACTACTATCGCAAGTTTATATTAAAGGGTAACCACATCATATGGGAGGTGAGGTCGGTTTAGGAAGAACGGGAATGAAATGAAACATGTTTCGCTTCCTCACGTAGAATCCATACACCTCACGATATTGAGGGGAATGAAAGGAAAGACCTAAATAGTGTCATTCCCCTCTATTATCAAAATGGTATCTTCTCTCTTTCAAATAAAACACCACGTAGGTTTTTCAGTTTGTATGATCATGTCAACATGTTCGAATCTAGAGTTATTTGCTTGGGATGGGAACATGGAATTTAGAGCTTCAGGAAAACAATTGCATTCAAATTATACTCAATCAGAACTCCGATAGCCAAATCCAACTCATACGTGCCTTTAATTAATAAAGCATAAATAAAAGTACAAACCTACCTGAATAATAACGATGTCTTCTAGAACAATTGGCAACATCGGGAGTCTCCGCGACAAACGACGGAGTGTCGGAGGCCATGCGAACCGGCGGCGAGGCTTTGTCTTTACATGGTGTCGGGTCATCGTCGATGATGAAGACGGGTGAGTTACTAGGGTTTGGAAACCCCTCTATCCGTTGTTTCTTCTTCGATTGAAGGAGCGGCGACGGAGTTGTGAGGTCAATGGCATCGTCGATGACATTGTACTGACGATTATCGACTAAATCGGAGTCGGAATCGGAAAGAATGTCTACCGGAATCGATTGGGACATTTCTCAACGATTCTGTGTCAGTTGAGACTAGGATGCTCTAATTTGTAATTTGCGCGGGATGAGAAATGAGAGTTGTGGGTGGATTGAGCCGGGCAGTGTTAATTTATATGTATGGTAGATTATTTTTTTTTATAGATTTTATATAAAAATATTTAATAATAAACTTATTATGAAATTATTTTAAAATATTAAATATTTAATTAAGTGTATCAAAATATTTATTAGGAGTATTAAAAATTGGAGTTAATAAAATCTACGACAATTATAACATAATATCATTGATCCAATTCTTTTATATATCTAATGAGATTTTTATACTTCTGGTTAAATGTTTAATACTTTAAAAATAATTTCTGATAAATTTATCATGAATTTGTTTTAAAGTAAATATTTGATCAAGTGTATCAAAATATTCATTAGTGTTGTAAATTATTGGAACAAGAAATAAAATGAACACAAGAAATTTGTTGGCCCAATTTGTCAAGAATGACTACGTCTGGGGGCATACCAAATTAAGAGATGTTTTACTGATAATATGCTGCAAAATAAAATTATACAATGAAGAGGAGATACATGATACATACATATATATATAGAACCAGGAACTTATCTAACCCTAAAGCCCATTATGTTAAAGGCATAATGTGCTATCTAATTAGTAATGTCCACACATAATATAATATTTTACAATACTTCCTTTTGGACATTACAATTTAAGTTCCATATCTCATTCATCATTGATTTATAATTTGGAAAAACACATTAGTTAAACAAGGAAAGAATACAATTATTGATCTTTGGGATCCAATCTTCAGGATTGTTTTGAAGTTGATACTTCCCCTGAAGATAACAATCTTCCAAGTCAAAGCATCTAAATTCCATTAATATATTTCTCAAAAGTAGATGTAGCAAGATTGTCACTTAAGCGTACTTTTTATATTGTAATTTCACTACTCTTCTAGAGTTCGTAAGGATAAAAGAATTTCGGGAAAATGTGTTTTGTCAAGTTCCCTTTGACATAGTCGTTACTCATTTGAGCAATACAGACTGCATTATCTTCATAATTTGTAGTAGTGGTTATGTCATTTATAGGGATATCACACAAATCATAAATGTGTTTTACCAACGATCTTAACCAAACACATTTTCGTGAGGTTTCATATAGAGATATAATCTTTGAATGATTTGAGAGGTGGTTACCATAGTTTGTTTAACATATCTCCATGAGATTGTTGTACCACCAAAGAGAAAAACGTAACCAGTCTGAGATTTGGCATTGTGGGGATCAGACATATAGCCAGTATCTAAATAACCTACTAGTGTTTTGTCTTAGTTTCTTGGATAAAATGAACTAAGATCTTGGGAACCTTGAAGATATCTTAATACATGTTTAACTCCATTCTAATGCCTCCTTATTGGAGAGACACTAAATCTTGCAAGTAAATTTACTACAAAAGCAATGTCTAGCCTAGTGCAGTTTGCAAGATATAGTAGTGTGTCAATTGCGCTAAGATAATGAACTTCTGGTCATAATATCTCTTCAATATATTCTTTAGGTCTAAATGGGTCATTTTCCACTTCAATGGAACGGACAACCATTAGTGTATTGAGTGGATGAGAATTATCCATACGGAATCTATCCAACACTTTCTTTAAGTAGGTTGACTGGTGTATAAGGATTTCTTCAGAATGATGTTCGATCTGCAGGCCGAGAATAAACTTGGTTTTACCCGAAGTTTTCATTTCAAATTCTGTTTTTAAGATTGAACTTGCATCTTCAATCTCTTTCCTTGTTCCTATTATATTTAGATCATCAAACATATAATGAGATTATACAAAAACCATTGAGCAATTTCTTTATGAATACGCAAGAAAAAGCTTCATTATTTACATATTCCTTCTTTAGGAGGAATTCACTAAGTCGATTATATCACATTCGACCTGATTGCTTTAAACCATATAATGAATGTTGTAGTTTTATACTAACAATACTATGATCTTCATTATTCTGGGGAATCTTTAACCCATCAGGGATTTTCATATAGATATCAGTATCTAATGATCTGTATAAATATGTGGTGACTACATCCATTAACTGCATTTCTAAATTTAATTTTACAGTCAGGGTTATTAAGAAGTGGAACATTATTCCATCCATAACAGGAGAATATGTTTGATCAAAATTAATACCGGGTAAGGATAAATTTTTAGGGGTACATACAACGTAATTGAATATTTTTATTTTGTTTAGCGAGTCTAGCTCCGCTTTAATTGCTTCTTCCCATTTTATCCAATCTGAGCGCTTCAGGCACCCAGCTATTGTCTTGGGTTATGGATCCACATCATTATTTAAAATAGAAAGAGCAATTGTGGCTGCAAATACGTTTTCGATAATAGTAGTATTTCTATTATATGTTTCTCTTGTATTTATGAAGTTCATTGAAACTTCAATATTTACATCAACCAGATCTTGTTCATTTCCCAAAATATTTTGGTCTGGTGGCTCCGCAATCCTAGTATCATTATTTGTTTGTGCACGTGCATTTTTACTAGAATTCTCATCTTCAGGATGAATCTCTTCGAGAGATTTCAAGGGTGACTCAATATGTTTGCTAGCTTTATTTTTCGGTGAATTTAATTTGTTTGTGTTAAAATTTCCTTTACGCTTCTGGCGAATAGGGGTATCAATATTTGATTTCAAATGGATTTGTACCCTTTGTGGTGCATTTACAGCAGATATATGTGATTTAGTCATTTCTTTATGATCAGTAAATATGTCTGGCAGGTTATTTGCTAAAATATTGCAAGTTTAATATCTTTTGAACTTCTAGTTCAGATTGCCCACTGAGTGATCTAAGTATTGAAAATCTTTTACATTCCATGTAATTTCTCAGCATTCATTTAATTTTGTATTTTTATCTCCCCCTACTGCCATAAAAGGATCTTCGTCAAATGTGCAGTCAGCCAATCGTGCCGTTAATTGATTTCAAGTGAAAGTTTCTAGGTATTTCAAAATAGAAAGAGATACAAAACGGATGTATATACCTAGTTTCCTTTGTGGGTCTATGGAGGTACACTTTGTATGTGGTATTTGAATATACACTGATAAACGGAATATACGCAGATGAGACATGTTAGGTTTTTTTCCACGCACTAGTTGTAAAGGGGAGTAGTAATGATATGCAGTTGGTCAGATTTGAATTAGTGATGATGCATGTAAAATTTCATGCCCCCAACATGAAATGAGTAACTTGGTATTTTTGTAGTAATGGTCTAGCAATTAATTTGAGACTTTTGAGTAGTGATCTAACTAGACCATTTTGAGTATGAACATGAGGGACCGAATGTTCCACTTTAATTCCCAGTGCCATACAATAATTCTCAAGTATCTTTGAGGTGAACTCACTGGCATTGTCTATTCGAATGGATTTGATTGGATAATCTGGGAATTGAGATTTTAGTTCAATTATTTTCGCAATAAATTTTGTAAAAGCAGTATTGCGGGTGGATAATAATGTAACATAGGTCCACCTAGTGGAAACATCAATCAGGACCATAAAATATTGAAATGGTCTGAAAGCCGGATGAATCGGTCCACAAATATCTCCATGAATATGTTCAAGAAAATTGGGAGATTTTGTTTTTACTTTAGTACGAGATGGTTGTATTAAAAGTTTACCCTTTGCACATCTATCATAAATGTATTCGTTAACCAAAGGAATTCTATAATTTGTTATACTATGGCCAATTAATTACACAAAATTCGATGCATTATATTTTTTCATGGATGGTCTAACCGCTCATGTCATAATTTAAAAGATCATGAAATTTTAAATTTAGTGTTGTATGGAGATTAAAAGGTCAGATGTATGTATAATACAAACCAGATAAAAAAGAAGGATGTTTTTCCATAATATATTTTTGACAATCTAGAAAGTGAGTCATCAAAAGATATTCATTAGTGTTCTCAGTATCAGTTTCAATGTGATAGTCATTAGCTCTAATCTACATATGTTATACGGACTCGGATTTCCAATCAGACTTAGACTCCAGAAAGTCTACCGCGGGTAGTATGTTCTGTCTGGGAGGTGCAGCCGTGACATGGAGAAGCGTTAAGCAGAAATGCATCGCTGATTCTACCATGGAAGCCGAGTATGTAGTCATTTGTAAAGCAGTGAAAAAGGCGGTTTGGCTCAAGAACTTCTTAGTGGACTTGGACATAGTTATAGATTTACCCGGCACCATCATAGTCTATTGTGATAAAGTAGTTGCAAATTCAAGGAAACCAAGAGCCCACAAAGCCAAGAAACACATTGAAAGGAAGTGCCATCTTATACGAGAAATCGTGAAAAGAGGAGACATAGAGGTGGCAAAGATCGTATCGGAAGCCAACCTAGCTGATCCTTTCACAAAGGATCTGTCTCTGTCAACATTCGAGAGACAAGTGGAAGGAATGGGGGTCAAGTGTGTTGTCAATATACTTTAAGTATAAGTGGGAGAAATTATTAGGACACGTGTAGGACATTGATATACTGTAGTATACTTAAAAGCTGACTTTGAGTATAAGTAAGAGATTGTTAGGGTTATACCGACAAGTATGTGTAGGCAATTAAAATTAAATGCCGAAATAAAAAATAACATGTAGAAATTACATGTTAAAATAATTT
>JAPKLY010000458.1:267912-321903 GCA_026898435.1 Prunella vulgaris
CGACGACATCAACATAGAGAGTCCAAAGGTGAACACTCAACAAAGTCCTTCCATGAGGCAATATTAATTTGAAATAAGGCTTAACACCCTCAAATTAATATCAACTTCAACATCAACTCCGGACTCAACTCCAAGATATCAGCAAAGTCCTTCCGACAAGGCAACGTTAATTCGAATCAAGGCTCAACGCCCTCAGATTAACGCCCAACCCCAAAGTCAATCTCGGATTGAACTCCGAAAAATCCGCAAATCAAGTTCTGACCAAGTCAAGACTCGAAGAGAAGAATCAGAGGAATTCATAGAGATTGGACTAAATCAATCGCTTGATATTTTTATATTCATATTCTTTGTAATTTTCAATTTTCACTTTATTTATAAAGATTTATTAATATTTGTGAAGAAAATTCGCAGGTTACAGTATGCTTTTACTTTGTATAACTAAACTGAATCTTTAGCTTTATCTGAAATAATTTTTTTTATCTTTGTGCTTTAAATAATATGAATGTTATTTATTGCAAAATGTTCAAAAATAATAGTACAAGTTACACTATAGGAAAATATGGTAATTCCCAGATAACTCACAACAAGATCATATTATCAGTACCTTCTAACAAGTACTAACTTCACAACCTAGATGGGATTTGAACATCGCATTAGTAAATGGTTGGTGTGTAGATTTCAAATTGACTTATCTTGACTAAGTGATTACACTACTGCATGATGATGCGTTGAAGAGAACCTACAAAGAGGTAATTCTTTCGTACAGACTTATGAGATGAAGAATTAGATCTCAGTAGTCGTTTATTTCTAAACATCTATCCCTTAAATATGATTGTGTGTAATCGTTGTGTGACACTTTGATTTGTTCTGTGTAGAGAGTCAATAAACTCAAGACTTTGCATTTTGGGCGACACCATTGAGAACATGACAATTGCTAAGATTTAATATAGAGAAATGTGTGCTTGGAGAGCCTTGCATGATTAGTCCCCGTGGTGGGCTCACACATTTCGTCACACTAAATTGTGCACATGGAATTTGTTTCCAGTATGATGATAAACTTGAGCTATCCTTACTCCAAAGATAAAGATGTCAAATTAATTAAAGCGTTCAGTGACTTGATTAATTGACGGACAAGAGAATCTTAAACATGAAAAATAATGATCAGGAGCTATATGATTGCAATATGGGTTAAGATGGATAGTGCAACATTAATGCTATAGTGGAGTGAGATTAACGTTAATAAGTTGAATGACATTGGGATCAATATTAGAATTCAATGCCCATTGGAAGGTCCAATCTTAATTCATCTAAAGGTCCATCAAGTAGCCCAAATTAAATGTCCTACAATGAACAATGTGTTTAAAATAAAAGAAATAATTTTGTGCCCAATTATTGAATTTTGTTTAAAATTATGTATTTAATTTTATTAGATATTTTATGAAAAATAGATATGTCTTTTGAATACAGGACTATCTAAGATCTCATTAATTTGATACATATAAGATATTTTAAAAATATCAAGTAGATAATGTCGAAGATTAGAAAATTTAATATTCAAGATAATCAATATTAGAATATTTGATATTCAAGATAATCAAGATTAGAATATTTGAAATTCCAGATAATCAAGATTATGGAATATTTGATATTCAAGATTTCCTTGTGGAAATCAGATTGATCTAGAATCCTTATTATAAATATGAGATGAGACAGTTAATTACATACACAATTATTAAGCCTCAAAATGTTTAAAATTAGGGAGCTTGGGCAACAAAATAAATTTTTTTTCCTTGAGTTATAATTGTTCTTGTGGCCTCCCACCGGGTGTAGAGCAAGAGAAAAAGAATACTTGAGAAGGCCTTTAGGTTGATCAAGTTGAGTGTGTGGATCGAAACGAGGATCTCAAGAATTTGTCATCTAGAGGCCTTTTGGGTTGATCAAGTTGATCGTGTGGATCGAAAGCGAGGATCTCTAGAATTTGTCATCTAGAGGCCTTTTGGTTTGATCAAGTTGATCGTGTGGACCAAAAGCGAGGATCTCAAGAATTTGTTATGTATAGGTATACATTACTTAAAGCTCTTTTTCTTCGCTTGCGTAAGGACTTATGTAATTTTATATCTTCATAATATTTTGCATGCAAACCTTGTTGTTGGGTGTTCAACTATTTGATTTAATTATGTTTATATCATAAAATTAGTTGTGTACTTAAATTTATATTTAGTGTATAACCCGAATAAATTTGGGTATCCGCAAAATTCCCCAACAATTGGTATCAGAGCCGGTTTCGGGCTCTATACATTAAATTGTTATTTAAGTGTTTATATTAAATTTGAAATTAGATAGTAGAATTGATAGATCTTTTTACAGGTATCCAATTGTCATGATATTTAATTTTTTATGCATGCATGTATGATGATGCATTTTAAAATCCGATTCGTTCGGATCGTTTTTCTCGTGAGAAAATTCACGGGTAGACTATGATGTTTTCATGTAATAAACTAGTCTGGACGATAAGTTTATTTATTTTTTGTAAATAAACTGTAACCAATATCGAAGATGAAGAACGAAGATTTTAAAGTCGGATGACAAATTTGAATTTTTGTTTCGGTCGAGTGGGAGCTTCATCGAGATGGACGATAAAGCTTGAAGATGAATGACGATTACGACGGAGATAAATTATAACCTAGTCTAAAAAATAGGTTTTTTTTTGTAAATAAATTATAACTGAATACGAAAATGAAGAACGGAGATTTTGAAGCCGGATAAAACGATGGAGATGTACGACGGAGGGTGTTCGGTGTAAATAAGTCCTCACGCAAGTGTACGTGTTCGCTATGAGCATGGTAAGCTTGACCAAGTTTTAAAATATATCGAACCGAAAGGAGACGGGGAACTGTAAGGAAAATTCGTTGTTTCAATTGGCTAGATAACAAAGCAATAAAGGGGAAAGGTTTCTATCGTCTACTAATGCGTCAAAGAAGCAAACTACCTATCACCTTGGGTTGCAAAGTGAGCAAATGTGAGAGATATGTGCTAGTGTACTATCCTATGTTTCGTGTAGTTAAGCATCACTTTATCATGCAATGAGATTGTGTATAATCAATGGACAAGCCACTCTAACATGCAAAAGGTTTCCCTAATAACATATCAAAGCCTCTAATTGTTCATCCAATTCACTAGAGATAATTCTCACTATCTTAGGAATATTATCAAACACTTGATATGCATTGGCCTTAATACAAGAATGTTTAGGAAAATAGCTCTACTTTCGCAAGAGACTAACTCCCTATTGGCCCTAATTATCATCTACACATGCAAGCATTCATACAGTCCATCAATTTAGAGAATTGATCATACAACAACTCAAAGCATTCAAAAGATAAACATTTCACTACACTACTCCATAGGAATCATACACTAACATATTAAGGAATTAGCTCATGGCTAATTGAGTAATCATGAGAACAATTAAGCTAGGAACAATCATCATTAAACAAGAAATGTAAAGAGAATTACCTATTACAATGAAAGTTGGAAAGATACAAATTACCTCTAAAATGCTATCTAGCAATTCGACAATGGAAATTGAAATTCGATCGGTGAAAATGTAGCCTTAGACGAGATGAGAATGCAGGAATTAACGGATCAACGATCAAATCGGTAGATCAAAAGTTATCTAAGAATTTGTGAGAAGAAATCTTAAGAAACCCACAAGTAACTACCTCTCTCTCTCTAATCTAAGAATCTCACTATGATTATGAACTAATGTGACTTGGATTCCCCTTGAAAATCTGATCCTTGAAGTATTTATAGTGCTCACAATGCTTGGTCCAAAATGCCCTTCATTAAACGTGCGAAAAGATAAAACTACCCTCGAAATTGGGACCATCCGAACTGGCGCACGAGCACAAGCACACAACCACACGAGTCTGGCTCGTGTGAGCACTCGTGCGAGCCTTCATCGCCCGAACCAGAGCACCATCGCACGAGTCCGAGCTTGTGGTCACACGAGTCTGGGCTTGTGGTCGCTCGAGCCCGGACTCAACTTGTCCGATTGATCCTCGACTTCCTCGTTTTCATCATATCTTGAGTTCTAGAGCTCCGATCGACTCGATTCTTTTTCCATTGCGACCCTCTCTTCGAACTCTTCGACATGATATATCATTTGCCTCCATTGGATCAACTCACAATTTCTGGACTTTTACGAACTTGCTCGTCTCTTGCCGATTTTGCTCGTTTTCACTACAAAACACATTTTCTTGCCACGAAATGGTTAATAGCACAATTTATACCAAATTAGGGTCAAATATGAATATAAGCACATCAAAACCATATAGAAATGGATGCAAAAACATGCAATTAAGACCCTAATCAGAGGGGAACAGAGGCTGGATAAAGCATGCTGGCCATCGCACCGACGCATGCCGGGCGTGCTCTCGTTTATTTCTCTGGCCCTTCGGGTGTTCGTACACGTATGCTCGGATGACAAATTTGAATTTTTTATTGTGGTCGAGTGAGACCTTCATCGAGATGGACGATAAAGCTTGAAGACGAGTGACGTGGATGACATCTCAAAATCAAAACAAGAAATTAAAGCATGACAATTGGATATGTGTGCTAATGTATTTAATTGTTTTGATGGATGTTTTATTTAATTTGATTAAATATGTGAATACATGAATGTCGTTGTGAAAATTCTTCACTCCAAAAATTACTAAGTATGTTTTTAACATAATTTGAAATTTTATTCTATATAATAAAACTGATTTATTTGGCATCCATGATTTATTTTGTTTGTGAAGTTTTTTGGCTACGCATTGATAAACGTCTTTCTCCTTGTCGGATAGGCCAAAAGATCACATGAACAAATTCCAAAAGGATGATTGTAGATTATTATTAGTAGCGGTATTGACCCTCCCATCGAGTGACTTACTCAAAACGAAGTAATAATCCTGTATTTAATCATGGTTAATACTTAAGTATAAAATTGACATTTTATTACTCTCCATCGGAGTCCCTACCAATTTTATATGGTCAAGTGGGAGCCGACTATTAATTTATTAAATTAAAAGTTTGTAACTTGCTTAAATGCGTTTGTGTAAATGTCCAAACTCATCTTATAGCACGAGAATTATCTAATTAGACTTTTACAAATACAATAACAATTTTTCTTTTTGTTTTTAAACAGACTAGCCTTCTCTAGCGAGCAAACTCTCTTCACAATCTTTCTTTCTCGTCTTCTGAGGAAAGTGGCGGTTTGAGAGCTTGAGGTGTTTGGGATAATATCCTCTAAGCCACCCACAATCTTAACCAACAAGATTTTTTTTTTTTTTAATTTACTTAGTATAACCTCTGGCCGCCATCTCAATATATATATATATATATATATATATATATATAATTGTTTTTTTATTTTTTAACTTAGTACTTACGTTAGTAGTAGGTGTATGTGTATATATATATTATTATCCACATATATATATATATATTATTTATATTATAATATATATATATATATATAATTTATTTAATTATTTTATTTAATTATTATAATTAATCCTCAACTAATCTACATTTAATTTACACAACTAATACCCAAATAATTTACACAACACATTTACCCCATAGAGTCTCAAATAAAAAAAAATTAAACTAGGGTTTTTCTCATTGATAAACATATAAAGACATATAACATTTCAATAAACAATTTAATATTTAAAAGCAATATAATTAGCACAACATCCAAAATAGCATATGAATAATATAACTTGCATTCAAATAGCAAATATCATGATAATAAGTTAAAGTACACATAATGCATAAAAATATATTCAAGCAATTATAAATCTATAAATATATAATAGCAAGAAACCATTCCTTAAATAATTTAGGCGCCATTTCAATAGGGCCGTTGATCATTTCTTCAATTGTATCTCAGCCGTTGGATCTACTCATAAAAAGTATAACGGTCCCACAATTAGAGTTTGCAACTTCATCATCATCATTCATTTTCTTATTTAGTAATTTATAAGATTGACGGACATATAATTTGTTCATCAATTACTATAATTTAGGAACCGTTTAATTTGACATCATATTTATATTATTACATATGCTCATCAATATCCTCACCAGCAAATCTTCAAAGACTTTTCATAGTTTGATTTTCATACATTTTAGTTCTTTATGTTCTATTGTAATTTTTTTCTTAGATGTAATTAGAAATAAGTATTTTTTATTGAATCTGTATTTCTCATCCTTTTTATAGATCTATACTTCTATCGTAGATCATATATTAGTTCATCCTTGATTTATCTTGATGTAGTGATGAAACTATTTTAGAGGAGATAATTGTAATAGATAACTTGTGTAATGATCAAACCGACACATTGATACGATGAGAGTTTCACAGTAATTGTGATGGGAGGGCATGCAGCTGCAACTATTATGAAGAATACCTAATCTGTCGAGCGATTTGAGCGTGGGGAAGAAGTTTAATTCCAGGGCAGGTGTGTATTTGTTTAATTATATTTAATTTTAAAGTGTAATGTATTTATATTATAGATATTATTGTAACTATTATTTTGTACACGTTTCTATTTTTTATTAGAGTCACACATGAAAAAAGATATTTGTGGTAGATATCTGATTGATAACCACTCCTCGAATTATTTATAAATAATATAATCAGAAGCACATCCCGTAAATGTTAATATTTTTATATATTTTATTTGATTAATTTTAAATATTTAAGATAAAACACTTATTGTTAATATATTGTTAATATATTGTCAATTAAATTTATTAATTTTAAACATTTAAGATAAAACACTTATAAGAATGTATTTTTTAAATCACATAAATATAGAATATTAATATTTTAATTTTATTAAGTTCAATATTTATCTTATTAGCTACCATTATAGACAATTAATCGATAATTATATATATATAATGGGTCTTTTTTTTCTAAATTTTTATATAACATTAACTACTTATGTTTAAAATATATTTATATGCAATCATGCGACTAACATTAACTACTTATTTTTGAAAATATATTTGTATGCAATCATGCAACTAACTTTTTGTAAATGAGTATTCAATATAAGAATGATTTAGCTTTCTTTTTTCTTATACAAATGTTTATTTTTAAAAAGTAAACTCTTATATTTTTTATCAACAAAATATACATGATAGTCCAAATTTATTATAATAATATTCAACTTCATAATAAAATAATATATTTATTTTAATTCCATAATTTCTTATTATAAAAAAATTTGATCTTAATTAATTTATTTTGTACATAGTCTTAGTAAAATTGCAAAAAATAAATTAAATTTAGCTTTAATTTATACTACACCTTTTAGTTATGGTATGTATTATTAATGTAAAACTATTTTACTTTCTAATTTGTTATTTCTTAAATAATTTATATTACTTTACATGTAACTTTAGAGTTACGTATTACATGCAACTACTAATTTTATGTAAAATAACACGATTCCTAAATCTGTATTTTATTTCTTTTCATAAGATTTTTTGTTCAAATTAGAGATTTATTTTTTATGTGATTATTTTCTATTTGCTTGATTGTCAGTTATTATTGAGAAAGAAAAACTGGTATACATTTTTTGAGTTTATAATTATCCATTGAAGAATTGGTCTATCTATCAATTTTATATGGAATGTTTTTTTCATGGAATTGTTACAATTATAGCACCATTATCAATTATAGCATCATTATTATTGTATGTTAAATATAAATTTTATTGCATGAATTAATTGTGCATTTGATATATAGTATGTAATGGTGCCTAAATTTTTGCACTTTCATGTATTGGTTATTCATTTTTTCTTATAAATGCATGAATTTACTTTTTGTTCGGAGGGCGTTGAGATGCATGAATTTTCTTATAAATGCATGAATTTACCTATAGCAAGGTTCGTTACCAACTCGGTCCTTTTTGTTAGGAGTGCGTTGAGTTGCATTTTGCCCATTTGTGCCACGACCACCAGAGCTGCCAGTGGTCCCAGTACCACCTTGATGCCCTTGAGTGGGAGGGTTACCACGACCCCCGCCACGACTTCTGCCATAGCCACCACGACCTCTACCACGTGGTGCATTGTTCTCACGTTGATAGGGATGAGCACGCACTACTCCCTTTCCTTTAGGATTCTTTCCATGATTCTTTTGAGCAAGGTTAGCCTCATGAATTTTCTTTGTCCCGGCAGGCCTAACATTATTGTTCAGAACAACCTGGTCATGTCTCTCAGCTACTTACAACATATTAATCATCTTGTTAAATGTGGTAATTCTCTTGTTATCAAATTCAAGTCTATACTGATTTGCTAGTATTAGTGCTGAAGTAGGAAAGGTGGAGAGAGTCTTTTGAATCATTTCATCTTCTGTGATTTGCTTTCCACAGAAAGTAAGGCGTGCTTTAAGGCGCAACATATCCTTATTGAAATTATTTACTCTCTTATAGTCAAGTAAGCGGATTTCATTCCACTGGACTGTCAGTTTGGAAGCAGAGTATCATGAATGTTTCCAAAACGTTCCTTGAGAGCATCCCACAGTTCTTTGGGTATTTTCAATTGAAGGTACTCCCAGCGTAGGCTAGGGTCAATATGTCGCCTAAGAAACATAGGGGCAGTGACTTTAACCTTGTCAGACGGCTCTTCGTCTTCTGGTTCATCAGATGGTTCGATAGTGGAAAGATAGTCCTTCCCTAAGAAGGTCGTTTCCACATCGGAAACCCAACGGTGGTACTCAAGTCCTTCTGAGTCCAATATTTCAAATTCAGGTCGAGTTGGTTCAGTCATCTGTTTGAACAAACAATGAATGGACATATTAATACTGTAAGCATAGCAATATATTGTAATAAATTACTTTTTATTTCAAATATAATAGTTTTGAGTTAGATTGTGAGACCATGGGTCACATATTTTTTTTTCGATGCTTTGTGAAAATACTTTATCACAGTTATTTATTACATATTTTTATTATTCATGAATATTCTTTATCATGAACATATAAGATATAAACAAATAGTTTTCTAAAAAAAACAATTAATAATATCATGTAATTAATAATCACATAAAATTTATCAATGTAAAAATTTCACTATTCACAACAGATATTTATAACCAAAGTAAACCTAATAAAATTGAATTAATTAGGTTGAAGCCCATTAATAGTCCTAAGTTTATAAGACTTAACAGGTGGCCCAAAAAAATGACCCAATTAATCATAACAAGGGCCACAACTAAACAAATGGCCCGTTGGATTAATAACTTAAGGCCCAAATTAAAAATGGCCCAATTCCTATTTCAGTAAGGGGTTTTTCAATTTGCAGGAGATATTTTCAACATTACACCCGGGTGAAGAGAAATAGGATTTTGGGGCGGATTTTTCGCGATTCCAGCGGAGATAGAGAGGTGTCAATCACTGGATTACGCGCGCACGATACTCCACTTGACTAATTCAGCGTGCGAATCGCGTCGATCGTTGCAGCGCGCATCATGGTTCGAGCATAGTTGCTGAACGGAATCGCTTGGCCGTTCGACGTCGCAGGCGCTTAGTCGCCGTCGAAGGTGTGCAGCTGCCGGCGCAGTGTCACTGTCACTTTTCGCGCTCAATCGCCGTTCATGGTCTTGCGTCGCCGGTGAACTTGGCCGTCCGTCGAGGCCATTGCTTGGGCCATTGCACCGTCGTGCTCAATCAGGCGCAGTAGGTAGGTTTCAATTTTGGAGAAAAAAAATTAGGGGATTTTCGAAACACAGATATGGGTTTCTGATTGTTTTTGAAGAAACAGGGTTTCAAAAATCTGTTTTCGTTTTTGAAAAAAAAAATAGATTTTGGTGGTTTTGTTTTGAAAAAGGGAACTGATTTGGAAAAATCTGAGGTTTCAGAAAAAGGTATCTTCCAAAAAAAAATGTTTCTGGGTTTGTTTTCTGGAAATTGAAGGTTTTGATTTTTGATTCAAATATGTGGACGAATTATGGCTTATGAACTATGATTTCAGAACAGAAAATAAATGTATACATATAAACATATATATGCAATCTATATAATCAATATGTAAATAAACACGAAACGTATATATATGTGTACAGAAATTCATGTGCATATGTAAGAATAAAGCAGAAAAATATATATGAATAAAATAGATTTCTTGAGTACGCATATTCATATAATACATAAGCAAGCATACGAACCATGATTCATAAATATATTCACATATACACATGATTTTCAATTTTCAGATTAATAAAAATAAGAAACTTACTGTTTCAGTAAAATAATTAAAAATTGATCCGATTCGATTCGTTCTAGAGACAGCTTGAGCAATCCTCTTGTGAATCCTATTGCTTCGTAGAGACTCGTGCTGATAACGTGTTTAAGAATAATTAAAAGAGAAAGGAAAAGACACAGGAGTTTGTTGACCCAATTCGTCTGAAAAACTACGTCTGGGGGCGTACCAAGCCAGGAGAGTTATATTCATCATACTTTATGAGTGATCCTATATTTATAGGTTACAAACTAGGGTTACAAGGATAAATAACAAAATACTAAATTACCCTTCTATCAAATACTTTTTATTAAGGCACAATATTATAGTATTCCTTCAACATATATATAATTGTTTTTTTATTTTTTAACTTAGTACTTACGTTAGTAGTAGGTGTATGTGTATATATATATATTATTATCCACATATATATATTATTTATATTATAATATATATATATATATATATAATTTATTTAATTATTATAATTAATCCTCAAATAATCTACACTGAATTTACACAACTAATACCCAAATAATTTACACAACACATTTACCCCATAGAGTCTCAAATAAAAAAAAATTAAAGTAAGGTTTTTCTCATTGATAAACATATAAAGACATATAACATTTCAATAAACAATTTAATATTTAAAAGCAATATAATTAGCACAACATCAAAAATAGCATATGAATAATATAACATGCATTCAAATAGCAAATATCATGATAATAAATTAAAGTACACATAATGCATAAAAATATATTCAAGCAATTATAAATCTATAAATATATAATAGCAAGAAACCATTCCTTAAATAATTTAGGCGCCATTTCATTAGGGCCGTTGATCATTTCTTCAATTGTATCTCAGCCGTTGGATCTACTCATAAAAAGTATAACGGTCCCACAATTAGAGTTTGCAACTTCGTCATCATCATTCATTTTCTTATTTAGTAATTAAGATTGATGGACATATAATTTGTTCATCAATTACTGTAATTTAGGAACCGTTTAATTTGACATCATATTTATATTATTACATATGCTCATCAATATCTTCACCAACAAATCTTCAAAGTCTTTTCATAGTGTGATTTTCATACATTTTAGTTCTTTATGTTCTATTGTAATTTTTTTCTTAGATGTAATCAGAAATAAGTATTTTTTATTGAATCTGTATTTCTCCTCCTTTTTATAGATCTATACTTCTATCGTAGATCATATATTAGTTCATCCTTGATTTATCTTGATGTAGCGATGAAACTATTTTAGAGGAGATAATTGTAATATATAACTTGTGTAATGATCAAACCAACACATTGATACGATGAGAGTTTCACAGTAATTATGATGGGAGGGCATCCAGCTGCAACTATTATGAAGAATACCTAATCTGTCGAGCGATTTGAGCGTGGGGAAGAAGTTTAATTCCAGGGCAAGTGTGTATTTGTTTAATTATATTTAATTTTAAAGTGTAATGTATTTATATTATAGATTTATTGTAACTATTATTTTGTACACGTTTCTATTTTTTATTAGAGTCACACATGAAAAAAGATATTTGTGGTAGATATCGGATTGATAACCACTCTTCGAATTATTTATAAATAATATAATCAGAAGCACATCCCGTAAATGTTAATATTTTTATATATTTTATTTGATTAATTTTAAACATTTTTTATAAAACACTTATTGCTAATATATTGTTAATATATTGTCAATTAAATTTATTAATTTTAAACATTTAAGATAACACACTTATAAGAATGTATTTTTTAAATCACATAAATATAGAATATTAATATTTTAATTTTATTAAGTTCAATATTTATCATATTAGCTACCATTATAGACAATTAATCGATAATTATATATAATGGGTGTTTTTTTTCTAAATTTTTATATAACATTAACTACTTATGTTTAAAATATATTTATATGCAATCATGCGACTAACATTAATTACTTATTTTTGAAAATATATTTGTATGCAATCATGCAACTAACTTTTTGTAAATGAGTATTCAATATAAGAATGGTTTAGCTTTCTTTTTTCTTATACAAATGTTTATTTTTAAAAAGTAAACTCTTATATTTTTTATCTACAAAATATACATGATAGTCCAAATTTATTATAATAATATTCAACTTCATAATAAAATAATATATTTATTTTAATTCCATAATTTCTTATTATAAAAAAATTTGATCTTAATTAATTTATTTTGTACATAGTCTTAGTAAAATTGCAAAAAATAAATTAAATTTAACTTTAATTTATACTAAACCTTTTAGTTATGGTATGTATTATTAATGTAAAACTATTTTACTTTCTAATTTGTTAATTCTTCAATAATTTATATTACCTTACATGTAACTTTAGAGTTACGTATTACATGCAACTACTAATTTTATGTAAAATAACACGATTCCTAAATCTGTATTTTATTTCTTTTCATAAGATTTTTTGTTCAAATTAGAGATTTATTTTTTAAGTATGTGATTATTTTCTATTTGCTTGATTGTCAGTTATTATTGAGAAAGAAAAACTGGTATATATTTTTTTAGTTTATAATTATCCATTGAAGAATTGATCTATCTATCAATTTTATATGGAATGTTTTTTTTCATGGAATTGTTACAATTATAGCACCATTATCAATTATAGCATCATTATTATTGTATGTTAAATATAAATTTTATTGCATGAATTAATTGTGCATTTGATATATAGTATGTAATGGTGCCTAAATTTTCGCACTTTCATGTATTGGTTATTCATTTTTTCTTATAAATGCATGAATTTACTTTTTTCTTTCATCACCCTATTCAAATATATTATTAATTTTTATGTACATTCACTACTCTCTTTTTTTTCAAATTTATTACTTTTTTTCTACTCAAGTAATTTTTTTTTCTTTCAGGTTGTGTACTGTACTAAATCATGTCTTCTACTGTATCTCTTATTAAACATGTTAATGCTTCAAAAAATACATGGTTGTTAAAATTACGGTGTTTTTGTGTTTATGAGGCTACTTCTTATGGTGCTAACAATCTTCTTAGGAATTTAGAATGTGTATTTCATGATTTAAAGGTTTACTTTATAATATATACATGTATATATATATATATATTTTTTTTTTTAATATACTCTATAACATATACATTTACTTTGTAACTAATTTAATTTTGTCTTTAAATAATTATGTATATATGTGTATGTGTGTGTGTATGTATGTATTATTATTATTATTATTAATTTTTTGTTTTTACTGCCGATGTTAATTTTCTTGCACTATCCTTTTGATAGATATAAAGATAAGATTGTTGATGGTGTATTGTATATGCTCAGAAATGTTATTGTTGTTGATAGAATTTGTTAATGGTGTTTGTATGTGGCTTAATGTAACATATTAATCCTATCAAACAATAATCTAAGAATGTGTTCTTAGATGGATAATATAGAGAGAGAAAGTAGAGAGTTTAGAGAGAGAAAGTAAATGTGTATTGTGATAAAATTGTTCGTAATAGTACAAGAGAGGCCTTATTTATAGGTGTGTAAGTGTGAGATGGCACCTTGTGAGCCTATTTGGCTTCCGGTGTTGACAAAGGTTCGTAACCTTCGCCTTGGTTCCTCACCATGCTACCTTTACAGGGCTTTGTCCTACTACATATCTATTTGTCTTCTATGCACACGTTGCCTATCGCCTCTAACCTCGGCGGGCTTCCGAGCGAGCTTCAGTGCCTTGTGCTTATTTCGGTGCTTATTTCGGGGACAATGCGATGGTGGACTTCAGCTTGGCCTCTTCGGGTAGGGGCGAGCTTCTTCCCTAATGAGGAAGCTCGCCTGTGGCTCTCTCTCTCTCGGTACGACTAGCCATTGGCTTTGGCCCTAAGGGAACCTCGGCGAGGTTCTCACCTACCTTTCCGAGCTTTTCTGTGTTAACCCCTGACTTAAGTTCACCTATCAACATTTGCCCCCTAGCTCGCGCACATCATGACTTGTCTAATGTGTGGGCGAGTTGACTTTTCTCTTGGACGAGGACTCGAGTGTTGGCGAACCGCCTCCAGGGTATGTGAACCTCGGTGAGGTTCTCACTTACCTTGACGAGTTTGCGGGCGAGGTTGGGTGAGGCGGTTGGAGTGCTGATGCAGAGCGGAATTCGAGGCGTTGTGCACGCCTCTTTAGGCCTCATTTCCCGCGCCCATCAGCACAACCTTTTCAAATTTATTTGTAAATTAGCCCCTGCACTCTTCGAATATTCAAGCTCGCCCCGACGTCTATAAATAGGAGAAGGCAAGATCATTCTTCACTTTCGCATCCTCACTTCTCCGAGCAATTTTCCGGCGGCTGATTCTCTTGCAACCGATGAATTCCCGTGTGCTTCCTAAGGTAGAACCCATTTCCCCCTTCCATTTCTTCTTTCTTGTTCTTCATTCTTCTTCGAGGTTCCAGAGAATTTGGACATTTCCGATCGCCTACCCGAACATTCCGACGATCCTCGTACCGATTTTGAGCACCCCAAAAATTGTGACCCACACTCTCCACCAATAACTTGATCATGTCGAACCAATCCTCAAGCCGAACCGCCTCAAACCGTAACTTGGGAAAAAGGCCGGCAATTGAGAATTTGCCAATTCCTCAAATGACCTCGATTGTGATTACTTCAGAATCTGGGGCAAGCTCCGTAGCTCACCCGGATAGCCGCGAGCTTCCCGGCGAGGTTCACCCTAATGTGGGGGAGACTGCCACCAATTCTTGAGGCGGCGAGGAAATGGATCCCCGCGAGCTTCAAGGGAACCTCAGCCGAGACACCGATGATGCCGCTATCCACGAAGTGGAGGTCGCCGAGGTTCAAGAGGAGGTCGCCGAGACCGGCAATCAAGCCAGCGAGCTTGCCCGCAAGCTCGACGAGCAGGAAGACGAGGGTGAAGTGGAGATCACTCATGAGTACCTTCGTTTCATTGACTTCCCATTTCCCAAACTCCCAGAGCATCAAGTTCCCGCCGAGGTTATTCATGACTTCAACTGGGCGGAGTATGTGAGGGCACATGCGGCGAGCTTCCCTCTACCCGAGCGAGATTTCCTCGATGCTGCCGACAAATTTGACCTCAAGGCGAGCGAGGTTGTGAGTCTCATCAGCGAGTATGCCCTGCCGAAGCTTCGCAAGACATATCGCATCCCGCTGGACATTTTTATGTATGCCCCCGAGGAGAAAGAACGTGCGGATATGCCTCCTCCCGGGTTAACGGCCATTAATATTCATACCCTGGCGGCCGGGCTCACTCTGCCCTTGCACCCCATCATCGGGCAGTTCCTGATGGACAACAACCTCGCCATCTCGCAGCTCACTCTGAACGCCTGGAGTAGTCTGTTGGCGACGTTGACAATTTTTGGTCTCGAGGGTTATGAAAATCGATTAACCTCGATGGAGATCAACGAGCTGTTCACGGTGACCTGACAAGTGAACGATGGGAAGGGGTATTATTACCTCAAAGCTCGTCCGTGAGAGAAGTTCCTGGGGATTCTTCCCAATAAGGTCCGGGATTGGAAAGAACATTTTTTCTTCATCAGTGGGGACTGGCGCGCTTCAGACGGGCACGGAGGACGTATTCCCTCACCCGCGGAATATGGAGAAGCCAGCAGTAGGTGGCGTATTTCGGTGTGCGTGAGTTGGATTAAATTTACTAATCTAATCTTCACTTTTGCAGGACTGAAGCATCACAAGTTGAGCCATGGGAAGCTCGATGTCTCCATTGGCTTCGAATTCGTGCGGACTCTTTGTTGCTTGCCGGAGCAGAAAGACCGGGAGGTCAAGCACTTATGCCAGCACCATTGTCAAAGACTTGCAGGCCTCATAACCTCTCCCCATCACCTTGCTGTCCAAGGTTTGGATTCTAAAAAATTTCCAAGCCTGGGTAGCTAGGTAGCCTGGTGATGAAGCTCGCTAGATTGCTGATTCCTCATTTCGATTTTGTAGGTAAAGGCCCAATAGTTGCTCCCCCACCTATCGAGGTTCCCGAGGCGTACCACTTCTTAGCCCGCCAACTCAAAATGGGACAACCTCGCCCCAACAGAGCTGGAGTCCCATCTGGAGCGGTGCTTGACGCAACGAGGAAGGTGGCCCTCGCCAAGACCACGTCCACCGCCGACAAAGCTGGGGGCTCCACCTCGCAGAAGAAGGCTCCTGCCCCCCAGCAGACCAAGGAGAAGGTCGCCCAGACCAAGAAAGGTGCTGGGCGAGGTGACTCTGGGTCCGGGCGAGGTTCTAAACCTCCACTCCACCAATCCAAAAGAACCCTGCACTGCCGGGATAGCTCCTGAGTGAGCGAGGACGAAGTTCGCTCCCAGAAATGATCCCGGGTCGGCCTTCATGACGAAGACTTCAAACAAAGCGACCGAGGTGGCTCCGAATCGGGTCAAGGAGGATCAGGGCGAGCTATTATCCCTCACTCAACTCCCGCACCTCCAACTCCTCAGAGCGCGCCCCCTTCATCTCCATACGGGGTTCCCATTCAGGATGACACCCTCCTCGGGCTCAATCCCGATAGGTTCGGGTAAGGGGGCGAGCTTCTATTTGAAGTTGGAAGTTAATTTCTTCATGATTTTGAAGTCAGATTTTCGCTAACTCTTTAAAGGTTTGCAGGTATGCCCCCGCCGAGTTTCCAAACCGCCCCAAAGCTCGGCAAGGGAGCTACCCCCCGGCCCTGCCGACCGCATCTTCACTGAGGCCCCCAAATACCTCTCAGCCTCCGAGCATGCCATGATCGAGAGGCAGAAACCCGTCAATAAGGCGAGGTTAGCTATGCATTATGCTTGTGCGGCGATGGCGGCCACCCAGCTCATAACTGACGACATCACGGCCGCTGACAAAGCTCGCCACGATACCCGGATTCTGCTGAACCGCGTAGGGGATGAGTGGAAAAAGGCCGTAGAGGACCTCGCTGGGATGGAGGCGAAGGCGAGGGCTTTCTTGGAGGGGGAGCAAAAGGCCCTGAAGAAGTTGGAGAAAGTTCAAGCAGATTTTAATCGGCAAAAGACTGAACTTGAGCTAGCTCGCAAGAAGCTCGCCTCCAGGGAAGAGGAGTTCGCCCGGATGCAGGATGAGGTGAGGATTGTCCGGGAGCAGAACCAGGGCAACTTGGTGGAGTGTTCAAAGCTGCGGGAAGAGGTCGCTGCGAAGGTGTTGGAAATTGCCGAGCTCCGAAGTCAGTCCGATGCTTCCCCTTCCTCCGAGGCCCTGGAGCTCGCTAGGTTGGTCGCCACAGACCTTGGCTACGTGCTCTGTTTTGCCGAGGTCATCTGTTCCTTCCAGTGGGCAAGGATGAACAAGGAGAGCGAGTGGGAGGCTCTTGTGGGTGAGTTCGACGATTGTTTGGCGAAGGCCAAAATTCCCGAGGGCACAGAGTTGAACATAGGTGACCTCGCCGGCTACGGGATCAACCTCGACGCAGCCCGGGAGCAATTTAATATCATCCAAACCTACGAGGTTCTGGTTGCTGACGCGGAGGAGGAGGCCGCCGGGGATGATGTGCAGACACCCCCCACACTGGAGCAAATGCAGGAAGCTTGCGGGGATACCATGCTCAACCTCGGCGAGCTGGACACCAGTGGGTGTACGGGCAATATCACCATCCTGCCCCGACTTTCACCCCATGGCCGCCAAACAACTGGTGCCGAGGTTCCTGGTGAGGTCACACATCCCGAGGCTCCTGCCGAGGTCTCTGCCACACCTGCTGCCCCCACTACTCCTGAAATTTGAAGCCTTTCTTTGCTCTCTTAGATTAGTTTCTCATTTTTGTTCAAGATATAGAAGCTCGCTGGGCTGTATAGCTCGCCCAGAAGGAGATCTTTTTGTAGTTTCATTTTGTTTAAGTAGTTGGAGCTCGGCGTGCATGTGTAGCTCGCCCAGAAGGAGCTCTTTCGTATTTCAAAGATGGTCAGCTAACCGACCTTTGTGGCTTGCACTACTTCACATACTTAGGAATTTTTCAAGTATATTTTTGACTAGAAAGTTTCTTAAGTATCTTTTGAATGAAATTTGAGCCTTTTGTTATAATCTTGCTTATTTCACATCTTTACTCACGTTATATCTTTAATTAGCTCGTTCATATATTTTTCGGGTACTTAGTTGTTCTTCTTACTCTACTTTTGTGAAGCGAATCATTCGTTTTACGTCACTTAGGACTATGAATTGTACCTTTGTTCGTATAGTACGTACTCTTCGTCTTACACCACTTAGGACCGTGAATTGCTCGTCTTAAACCACTTGGGGTAGCGAGTCGTACTTCGTTCGATTCACTTCGGGCGATTGGGTTTCGTGAACCTTGCCTTAGACGTTTTATCGTCTTTTTCATGAATTTTTCTAACTTATGGCAGTAGGCGCTTGGTGATCCTTTAAGAAGGATACCTTCACTGACCTGGGGCACTTTGGCCTCTGCCATTTGAGCCTTTTGATTATAACGTTCGGGATCTTGGTCCTTGCGTATTGCGAAGCTTTGAACGGTTGGATATCTCGCGAACCTTCGGATGGTTGGAATATTTTCGTGAACCTTCGAACGGTTGGATATTTCGCGAACCTTCGAACAGTTGGGATATTTTTTCAAGAAAAACTTCTTATAGCAACGTGATTTACATTGGTTGCTATCAACACTTCTGATGTGAACCTTTGACTAGTCTATTATAGAATCCTGGTCTATTGATAAAATTTCTTTAAATGTGCCGCGCTCCAGGTGTATGATAAGGTATTTCCTTCAGCGTCCTCGAGGTCATAAGTGCCGTTTGCCCAGGCTGCGGTAACCCGGAACGGTCCTTCCCAATTCTACCCAAATACACCCGGTGGGGCCATCAATTTCTTCTTTAGTACTAGATCCCTAACTTTGAACCTTCGGTCACAGACTTGGGAATTGTAGTACTTCTCCACCCTACGCTTGTAGGTGGCGTTTTTCATTTCCGACGAAGCTCTGGTCTCTTCAATCAGATCTTTTTCGACTGCCAGGGCTTAGTCGTCCTTTTCTTCGTCAAACCCTACCACCTTCCAAGTCTTATTCTGGATTTCCACCGGTACTACTGCCTTAGTCCCGAAGGCTAAAACAAATGGCGTCTCTCCTGTACTTGCTCGGTATGATGTTCTGTAAGACCACAGAACCTCCGAGAGTTCGTCTGCCTAGCTTCCTTTCTTGTCTTCGAGGTGGATCTTCAATATATGCTTCAGAATTTTGTTGACCGCCTCGACCTGGCCGTTTGACTGCAGATGGTATGGAGTTGAGTAGTGCTTCTTGATGTTCCAAGAACTACAAAAATCTCTCAACTTTTTGGCCATCAAACTGCCTTCCGTTGTCCGTGATGATCGATTGCGGAAGTCCAAACCGACAGATCAGGTAATTCCATATAAAACCGATCATTCTTTCTTGTGTTATTGTCGTGAGAGCTTCGGCTTTAGCCCACTTGGTGTAATTGTGTACTTCTACAACATCAAACTTCACACCGCCTCTGCCAGGTGGGAATGGGCCGATCAAGTCGATACCCCATTTTGCAAAAGGCCATGGGCTGAAAACCAACTTCAGTTGGTTGGCTGGGGAGTGGATATTAGGTGTGAAAAGTTGACACTTTCGGCACTTTCATGCGAAGCTAATGGCATCTTTGCGAAGAGTGGGCCAGTAGTACCCCTGTTTGATTGTCTTGTATGCCAAAACTTGCCCCCAGAGTGACTTCCGCAAATCCCTTCTTGAATTTCTTCTAACACTTCGAACCCTTGCTTCTTAGATAAGCATTTGAGTAGGGGTTGAGAGAATCTACGTTTGTAGAGCTGGCCATCCACCAACGTATATCTGGCAGCTTGTTTCACTAGCCGACTAGCTTCCCATGTGTCCTCGGGGTTGTTCCATCCTTTAAGTATTTTTGGATCGGAATGCACCAATCTTCACTATCTTCACTGCCTTCTTGCCCCCCACTCGAGGTCTGATTTACTTTGTAATCGGACGCTGAGGGGTTCTTTAACTTGGTGACTACAACCTCCGTGACCTCGGCTTCACCGTTACTGGTAGCTAGTCGGGCTAGGGTATCTACTTGCGTGTTTTCTAGCCACGGTATCTGATTGATGTAAACCTACGTAAACATCGCGATCAGATGCGCCGCTATCTTCTGGTAGGTCATCATCTACTGATCCTTCGCTTCGTACTCTCCCCGGACTTGGGATATTATTAGCTGAGAATCTCCAAAAACTTGAAGGTTGGTTGCCCCCACAACTAATGATAATCTACGTCCGCCTATCAAAGCTTCGTACTCCGCTTCGTTGTTGGTTGCTCAAAAGTCGAACCGGATCGTGGAGGTGAAGACTTGTCTATCCGGGCTTATCAGAACTATGCTGGCTCCTGCTGCTGTGCTGGTTGATGATCCGTCGATGTAGAGGTGCCACTGAGCTATACGTCCCCTCGTCGGATCTTGTAGGAAAGTTAGCTCGATGATGAAGTTGGCGAGCGCTTGTTCCTTGATCGCTGTTCGGGGTGCGTAGGTTATACCGTACTGGCTGACCTCTAGTGATCATTTCAACAGACGTCCGACAGTGTCTGGACGCTGTAGTATTTGACATAGGGGGAACATCGTCAGCACCTCTACCGGGTGGTCGAAGAAGTAGGGCCACAATTTTCTAACACTCATCACCAGTGCGTAGGCTAGCTTCTCTGTTGGGGTGTACCGCAACTCAGCTTCGTGTAAGACTTGGCTTACGCAGTACACTGGTAGGTGTGTTTTCGCCTCTTCTCGGACCAGGACGGAGCTGATGGCCACCTCCGACGCGGTGAGGTACATGTACAACTTCTCACCAGATACTGGCTTTGACAGGACCTGCGTATCCGCCAGGTATGCTTTAATGTCTTCAAAGGCTCGTTGGCATTCGCTTGTCCACACGAAGTGGTTTTTAAGGTGCAGCTTGTTGGCTTTAGCTGTCTCCTTGTACCTCCGCGTGTTTGCCTTGATTGCCTTGAAGAATGGGCGATTCCGGTCGCCAGACCTGGAGATGAACCTGTTCAGGGCAGCCATGTACCTGGTCCACCTTTGAATCTTCTGTACGAGATCGGGCACACCCATCTCAATTATGCATTGGACCTGCGTCGGGTTGACCACTATTCCTCGTTGGTTCACCAGATGCCCCAGGAACTTTCCCGAATCTACACCGAAGCTGGTCTTCTTGGGGTTCAGCTTCATGTTGTAGTGGCGTAGTATGTCGAAGGTTTATTTTAGGCAGTCGAGGTGATCCTCCTTTCTCAAACTCTTGACCACTATGTCGTCCACGTACACCTCCATGGACTCACCGATGAGTTGGTCGAACATCTTATTCACCAACCTTTGGTAGGTTGCTCCGGCGTTGATGAGCCCGAACGGCATCCTTTCCCAGCAGTACATGTTTTTGTTGGTGTAGATCGCTGTATGTTCCTGGTCATCTGGGTGCAGTGCTATCTGGTGATAGCCCGCGAAAGCATCCATGAATGTCATCATCTCATGGCCCGCGGTGCTATCTAAAAGCTGATCGATATGGGGTAGTGAGAAGTTGTCCTTCGGGCATGCCTTGTTTAGGTCCGTGAAGTCGATGCATAGCCTCCACGTCCTGTTGTGTTTTTTCACCAGGACGGGGTTCGCGACCCACTGCGGACATAAGGCTTCCTTGATCAGCTTATTGTCCAAGAGCTTCCCAACTTTTGTGGTTAGGGCCGCGTATTTGTCTGGTCCATACTTCCTTCTTTTCTGGCAGACGGGGCTCTTTGTCGGATCTATATTGAGCCGATGACAAGCATGCTCCAACGGGATCCCCGTCATGCCTTCATGGGACCAGGAAAACATGTCTAGGTTGGACATCAGAAACAGCTCCATCCTTGACCGGTACAGTTCTGGCAAATCGGAACCTATGAAAAGTTCCAAGTCCCTTTCCGGGTCCATCGGGAGTACCGTCAATTCCTCCATGGGAGTGGCTTTCCTCTTCTAACTTTTCTACCTCGGGTCGCTGATGAACTCATCCCATTCGTCTTGTGGCATACGCGTAGGTTCGTGACCTAGGCGTGGTTCGAGATCATCAGCTTGGCCTTCAACTCGGACAGGTTACTCGATTGTCAGTATCTCTGGTGGTTCATCAATTTGGGGAGGTTCTGCAACTTGGGGAGTTGAATCAACGCTCATTGGCATTGGTTCTCGACCTCCCGCAGGTACCCCATCTTGGATCTCATCCACCACTTCCATGGGCGCAGGTTGGTGGCCTTGCACCGGTTCCTACACTTGGTTTATTTGGGCTTTCTCCACTCCCTCCATCGGCGCCGGTTGTGTGTCTTGCGCAGGTTCTGAGACTTGGTCAACCTCCGGCAGGTCGCCTACCTCCATTATCTCGGTTTTCATTGAGATGATGTCTAGGATGTTTGGCTCGTCTGCCGGGATCTGTACATCTTTCTCGAGAATTTGAACATGCGTTACAGATTTCTTAACCTGACCGTCTTTGATTTGGAGTAAACACTCACGGGTCTTTTTCTGGTCACCTTTTATGGTTCCGGCACCTTTTGGCGTTAGGAATTTTACACAGTAATAGTAGGTCGAACACGCCGCTTTGAATTTATTGAAAAAGGGGCGGCCAAGGAACCAGTTGCAAGAGGACTGCTGGTCGACAACAAGGAAATCTATTAGCCTAGTCAGTCTCCGCTTTGGGTCCTCGGCCGTTACAAGTTGGACTCTCAACCTAATAGTACCTAGGGGGACTGTTACAGCCTCTCCGAACCCCACTATCCTAGCATTGCTAGGTTCTATATACGACTCAAAATCACCTGAGGCATCTAAGGTGGGTTTGAAGAGAATGTTGGTGAAGGCGCCTGTGTCCACAAGCAGCCTGTGGACTCGGACGTTCATGATGTTGGCGCTTATCACCAACGAGTCGTTGTGGGGCGTCAGTACCCCTTCCAAATCCACCGACGAGAATGTCAGCTCATCAGTGAGTTGTGTGGCGGGCCTGGAGCTGGAGCTGCCTTCCTGAACCTGGTTTACGGCCCGAACTCCTTCCTTTGTCTTTTGGAAATGGAGGATCTCCCATCTTTGAGACCTCCGGCAACTCCGATTTCTTCCTCGAGAACCAAGAGTTCTCTGGTAGGCTCCAGGTTTTGTTGAGGTTGGGGAGGTGCCCTTCGCCTATGTTGAGGACCACGTTGGCCCGCGTCCTCCTCTTCGTCATCTGAGGCTTCCCTCCTCTCAAACCTGGTTCTCTTCGCCGGTGCCTTCTTCACGAACTCGGCCAGCTTCCCATCCTCGTAAAATTTCCACAGTTGCTTGTGGAGGTCTCGGCATTCGCTGGTGAAGTGGTCGATCGACTGGTGGTAGGCACAGTATTTGTCGGGGTTGAGCTTTGTGCGGTCCTGACGGATTTTCCTAGGCTCCTCCAACAATGCTCTATCTTTGACCGCAGTAAAGACATGGTCGACAGAGACAGTGAGGACCTGGTTGAGCTTTTCCTTGAACTCGTCCCCGTCACCGAAAGCCTTCAGGTTCCGGGGAGCCTTGTACGTGCCCCCAGACTTTTTCCCGTAGGGCTTCTTTTCCTCTGAGGTACCGACCTCTTTCAGGAAGGCCTCCTACATAGCGACGAACACCCCGGCTTTGTGCCGAAATTCGGTGTAAGTGTTCGGGCACGCCAGGTGTATTTCCTTCTAGAGCTCGGTGCCCTTTCTCAGTCCGACCATCACCGCGACGATCTTAGTATCCTTGATCATCGGCTTGCCCTCCAGTAGTATCTTATCGAACCTCTCCAGATAGTGTTGGTCGGTCTCACTCTCGCCTTGATGTATATTGGCGAGTCGGTGCTTCTGGGTAAGGTAGGATCCAAACCCAGAAAAGTGGGCCAAGAACTCCCGCGTGAGTTGGCCAAATGAGTGAATTGACCCCTGGGCGAGTGATGAGAACCAGTGATGGGCTCTGTCCCCGAGGGTCAACGGGAAGTTCCGGCACTGAGTGGCGTCGGTGGCACCCACTGAGATCATAAAGTCCGCATACTTGGCCAGGTGGACCTTCGGGTTAGATTCACCCTAATATGCAGACATCACCGGGAATTGGATCTTCTTCTGGACCGGTGCTCTAAGGATGGTAGGTGCCAACGGAGATGCGGAGAGAGTGGTGGCATCAGGGCCGCCAGATTTGGCTGCTACTTAAGCTTGTAGCATCTCGACGGCCTTTTTCAGTGAGGCCAGCTCATCGTTGTGGGTCACCTCCGGCGGAGGTTGCTCGAAGGTCGTGCACCTCGTCGACGCACGCCCCTGAGGCACCTCACTCTGGGGTGACCCCTCCGTGACGGGTCGGAATTGGCATCCGCCGTTGGAACCCAATCTGTCGGCCGTGGGCCTCCTCAATCGATCATGGGTGGACCTACGAGGTTGTAGGTCAGACTCCCCCCTTTGGGACGTAGCTGGGGCCGCCGTTTGTTCATTCTCCCCACACCTTGGTCCCAATCGGCCTTGGAGGACCTCCCTTCTCAGTGATTTATGGGTGGCGGATATTTCGGTATAGGCCGAAGCTCGCCCAGTGTGCGGAGTTGGCTCCTCCACTACCTTGGCCTTCCCGGCACATTCCCGGTGTTGGCGAGCTTGGGCCGAGCTCGCCTCCTGTTCAGTGGGGAGCTCGCTGTATTGACCCCGGGTCTGGGTGCCATGGGTCGGCCTGGTCTGCTCCCTGGCTTCGTTGGCTGGAGCTCACCGAGGTACCATGGTGAGCTTATCGAGCTACCTTTGTTGCAACCTCTGCAGGGTTACAATTGTGCGTTGGAGGTCATCGGGGTTGTTGGCGAGGTCCCTCAGGGCGGGGTTCAGCTCCTCCTGAGTCACCGAAACCCGCTGGGGAGGTCGCGGGGCATTGTTCTTCTCGGGAGCTCGGCGAGAGGTCTCCCCCCCAGCCTGGTCCTCATTGCCCCCTTTCCACCTCCTAATGTTTGCCGAGGTCTATTCCTTAGGCATTTTAGGTTTTCGCAGGGGGAAGGTCGCCGAGGTTAGTAAGGAAGGTCACCGAGGTTCTTGACTTCCGGCCAGGGTGAACTTGCTCGGGTTTTCGTCTATCTTTACGTGTAATGAATTATCCAAAATCTGGTTTATCCGTGTACACGCGTGCGTTTGAAAACCTTTTCGGGCAGATTTTATGGGTCACGGAAATCTGGGTTTTTACCCAAAAATCTGGGTTTTTTTTCAAAGAGTGAAAATATGTGTGTATCTTCAAGTGTTCTTGACTCTTGGTCAAGAACACCTTCAAATCTTTAAACCTTCAAACAACTCTCACTATTTGCTCTCAATTTTTTTGGGTTAAGGCCCTCCTTCTAGCGCCAAATTGTTGATAGAATTTGTTAATGGTGTTTGTATGTGGCTTAATGTAACATATTAATCCTATCAAACAATAATCTAAGAATGTGTTATTAGATGAATAATATAGAGAGAGAAAGTAGTGAGTTTAGAGAGAGAAAGTAAATGTGTATTGTGATAAAGTTGTTCATAATAGTACAAGAGAGGCCTTATTTATAGGTGTGCAAGTGTGAGGTGGCACCTTGTGAGCCTATTTGGCTTCCGGTGTGGACGAAGGTTCGTAACCTTCGCCTTGGTTCCTCACGATGCTACCTTTACAGGGCTTTGTCCTACTACATATCTATTTGTCTTCTATGCACACGTTGCACATCGCCTCTAACCTCGGCGGGCTTCCGAGCGAGCTTCAGTGCCTTGTGCTTATTTCGGTGCTTATTTTGGGGACAATGCGATGGTGGACTTCAGCTTGGCCTCTTCGGGTAGGGGCGAACTTCTTCCCTAATGAGGAAGCTCGCCTGTGACTCTCTCTCTCTTTCGGTACGACTAGCCATTGGCTTTGGCCCTAAGGGAACCTCGGCGAGGTCCTCACCTACCTTGCTGAACTTCTCTGTATTAACCCCTGGCTTAAGTTCGCCTATCAACAATTGTCACTGTCGATAAGTCTTCATTTAATACAATAATTAATAAGTTTAAGTTCCAGTTTATCTCTGATAGCTCCTTGAGAGTTACGTACCCAAGTGTAGGTTGATTTCAAGTAATAAAATTTCTCGGGAGACCGAGTGTCGAACCACAGGGAGATTTTGAAGAAAAAGATATTATCTAGTTGAGAGGTTTCAATAAAGTAACAAAATACTAGAGCTTCGGGATTCCACTTTATATAAAAATACTAGAGTTATGATCTTGGTTATCTTTGATAACTCAATCGAAATCTAACAATCAAGTGATTTCAATCGGAAGATATAACTTTGCGCACATATAATACTTTTGAAAAGTATCTTTAGACCTTCGAACAAGTTTATAAAATCAATAGTTGATGTGTAAAACTAAGCATTTGTTGTGCCAATAAGTCTACAACAAATCAAAGTAATGACACATCAAAACCTCTCTTAAAAACTCTTCAAATGACTAAAGGATTGAAACTTTGAAAATCTTTATTGAATAACCAAGAACATTACTAATACTTTACTAAAGCTTCATCCCTAACTCTAGTAAAATATTTAGCTACTCATACTAATACAATTAGAACTCATATTTCTAAGAGAGATACTAGACTAAGATAGAAGGATTACAAGGAAAATGGGATGCCTTCAAGGGTTGCTAAAGGGCTCTTTATATAAGCCTCCAAATAGTGAATCATGGAGACTTTAGCAACCAATTCACATGGCTTGTAAATATCAGTAATCTAATTGCCATTGCCGTCCGAATTTCATCTTGACTTCTGAATGAAAGTTGTAGGCCGTTGGATTAGATTTCCAAGGAGTCTAAGATCTCAAAAATCGGATATATATATTGTGAGTTATGACCAGAATAGTGAAGTTGGTAAAACTGGATTGTTTTTCTCCGCGAATTTATGGTGGTCTCTTGAAAAGCAGATATCTCAGCTTGCACAAAATCAACGCCTTTAATATTTTTACTGTGTCTTGATGAATTTCTTGGCTAACCAATGACTTTGGTCTTGTGTAAATTGGACTTTTTTGTGAATTATGGTGAATTGTTTCCCAACATGTGTACTGAGATGGCGGAATTCTGAAGCCCTTGCATTGATTGTCATTTTGACCATTGAAGCCGGAACTTTTGACACTTGATCCCTGAAGACAAGTTGTAGAGCAACGAATTAGTGATCAAATACAACTGGAATTGGTTCAATTGGTTTAGTGAGGCTCCAGATATTGTGCAAATACGAAAATGTGTTTTGAGTCCAAACATTGGACAGAAATGGAGTCTTCACTTTTGAGTACAAATACAATCCAAACTTGTAAAATTGGATCACTAAAGTGTCTTAACTATTTAGTACATTGTCTTAAGTGTTCAATATCATAAAATTTGGATAAATATAACTCCATTTAAGACCTCAACAATATACAATAGACATAATGGTTAGGTTGAATTATACATATGCTTCTTATTTATGTAGAAAATATAAATACTTATAACTAATTAGAAAGTGTGAAATTATATATAAATACGCTAAACAATACATTATAGTACACAAAATAATACACAAAATAGGTAAAATACATGCATACTTAAACGCTAATCAATCTCTAATACAAGATTGATTCAAGTATATGATGATGATTTTCCATTGCACATGTATCTTCTAAAAGATTTTTCGGAATTGACCGTTGATAGTCATTTTGATGAAAATTTCTAGTTGGTGAATATATTTACTAACATTATTTTATCTTTTTTACAATATTTTTATTTTTATATATCTTTTTCCTTTTTTCGATAATGTGTTTAATTTGTTTCTTTTAATTTTTTGGTTGTAGATGTTATAGGCGAAGTATATTATATAGGTGATATAATTTATGTTTACAATATATATATATATATATATATATTCTGCTCTCATTCAACTTGGATTTGTCTCCAGAAACATATATTTGCCCAATAATTTAGTGTTTTTTTTGTTTGCATGTTTATATATGTTTGTTCATTTTAATTTTTGATGGTTTGATTTATGTTTTAAATTATGTACGTACATGTTTGTTTTCTTATATGTATTTCAAGAACATGTGTATTAGTTTTTGAATTCTTGATTTTTATTTATTAAATATATGTATAAGTTTTTTAATATAACTTTTTTGCGCATCTATTATTTATGTCTTTTTTTTTTTTAAAATTATGTGTTCCTTTTTCTTTTTGTATTTGGATTAAAGATTTATACGTTCTATAACTTTACATAATTTTGAGTTGTTCAATATGCATTACATGTTTTGATATTTATCCTATAAATTTGAATTTTTAACTTTATTTTAGTCCTTTTAAAATTTACATAGAAAAAAAATTATCAAAATGTATTATCCAAAAAATTAATAAAAGTTTTGAAGTTATAGGACTATGTTGGTCCCGAAACGAGTAAAATCAGTGTATGGGGGAGGGGGGAAATACACTGATGTCAGATTTTTCTGAAAGACTCAAAAAAATACTCTTACACAATCAGTCAGGAAGATCCTGATGAAGCTCAGCAAAACTGATAGTCCGCAGGGGCAGCAGGGACAAGTCAGTAATGGAGTCAGATAGGCTGAGTGTGAGTGATGTGCTCAGAAGCTCAATAGAGATAACAAACCTACTGACTGCTCGGAAGTAAGTCAGTTGGACTACTATCTCAGTGAGCTAGAGTACGTGCGAAATGTGCGCCCTTAGTTTCTACTCGTTTTAATTTCTGAAAACTTTCTCTGCGTTTGCTTAGTAAATTGGTGGTTAAGGCTGGTGCACAATATTAGGGGTCAGGATGATTGATTCAGCCTGAAGATCAAAACAATGCAGTATGCCCAGTTTAATATGAATGACAATTATGATCCCGAGCAAGAATGTAAATCAGCACATAAGGGTCTTTTTAATGTGGTTCGGAGATAACCAACTCCTACGTCCACGACCTGATTTAACAGGAAGTTATCCTCAAAACCCTGAGGATAGGTACTTGGGTTTTACGTGCAAAGGGACATGAATAGCCAACTTCCTCTCTTAGGAACTGACCCCTGGGCGTTTTACAAGTCCCAGTCCTTCTAACCAACCAATCTCACACCCTGAGTGGTTTAGTATTCTTTGTTTTCAACTAAGGATAGCCCTAGCAATAAAAACCAATGCTAAAGATTAGAGCTATCAAAACTAAGCAAATACAGAGTGAATCCTACTACAACACTAGGGAAATTTAATTGCAGAGTGTTGTTCAAAGTATGCTTTGAGTGCTTGAATTCTTGAGAGTTTTCACTTGGAAATTTCTCGTTAGCCTTGAATGGGTGCAAGGCTCTCCAAATTTATAGGCACGATTCAAAATAGATCCGTTGGAGGAGATCTACCTAAATCTTTCCTATTTTAGGGTGGTTGTAGGCTAGATGTACTATTGACCTAATTACCATGCTTAATCTGGCAATTTTTGTCCCGCCGCCTGCAACTCAGAGATGCATTAAATGCCGCATTAACTGCTGCGCAGACTCCGTACATGCGTGTCAAAAGGTTATTGGCTCTCCGTACAAACGGCTAGTTGACCACCTGACACTTGTCCTTCCTCGTACATTCAATACTCTGAGTTTCTTGTTAATAACTCAGCCTGAATGTTTGTCTTTATCGGAGTTCTACTGACATTCTCTTTGTCTCTTTGTCCCATAGCATAAATAATCTTTTTGCTTTGGACTTACATGAGTCAGGTGGACTGACACAATGCCCAAGTCAGGTCTTATGAGCATTCAGCTCAGCCTGATAAGTTATTCAACCCAGCAAGTTGTAACCTTTTTGCTTTTGACTTACATGGGTCAGGTGGACTGACACAATGCCCAAGTCAGGTCTTATGAACATTCAGCTCAGCCTGATAAGTCACAATACTTGCCCATCACCGACTCAGTTCTGTCCTGAGCATGCTTAGTGTACTCAGTAGAAACATCAGTCAGTGGTTTGCCCGGATAGTCTTCAGGATGGTTCTTCAAGTCTTTGATCTTCACTTCAGTTCAGGCAATCTTCAGCAAGACTGACTCTGACCTTCTTCAGGGCGAGTTGCACTTCAGACTTCAGGCAATTGGGTCGACTCCAATATTCTTCAGTCTTCAAAACATTCCCCCTGAACTGAATCCCTAACTTGATTATCCTGTTCTAGACTATCCTGACCAACTGTACTTAGGCAAATTCATCAGGGGTTTTGGGATCTAATCAAAACACTCAGATTGTCCCAACAATTTCCCCCTTTTTAATGATGCCAAAACCCTTAAGCAAATTCCTATTCATCTATACAATCAACTGACTTAGTCCGTGAAAACAACTCAGTACCTCCTGATAAACTAGGCACTTAGTCTATAAGATGGAAACAAGGAATGAGTTAGTACAGTTCTTGATAAGGATGCTGAAAAGTAAATTCAGGAGCCAACAAGAAGTTGTACTCAGGAAAATAAAATAACTTCATTGATTGATATAAGACTTACAATTATCCTGAAACTATTACAATTTCCTAAACAACTAACTCCTGAGCCAGCTACTCTTCATCCTTGTCGCAAACAGCCTGAGGAATTTCATACATCTCCAAGACTCGGTTCAGGATCTGCTTCATCCTGTTCCGATCACCAACTGCACCGGCAACACGTCCTACTCTGACAACTTCTTCTGATATTGCCTTTAGGTCCAACTGCTTGGAGTTCCTGAAGAGTGGAGGAGGGTACTTTATGAATTCCGGCGGAGCGATCTCTACACCTTCAGTGTCAGCAAGTCTGATGATTTCAGCCCAGAGATCTGAGTGCTCTTGCGCCATCCAGTGGTGGAGTATAACATCTTTGTCATCATTCAGATCGTTCCATAACCCCACCACATAGAATAGATATGCCCATCTATTCCGGATTGGAATCCATACCTCCAACATCTCCATAGGAATGAAATCCTCAACCATCTGAAGTGGAGGAGGGCCCTGACCTGGATTGACAACCATCTTCCTCTGAGTCTTCTTCCGAGATCCTGAAGGCACAAACTTTTTCTTCTGAACCTGCGTAATCAGATACTCTTGGTTTTCTTTTATGCGCTGGATCTGACTGAGTAGCGAAATCTCCTTCATCTTATCTTGCTTCTCCGACTCAGTCATCACCACTTTCTTCTGAGTAGTTGTTCCAGGGTGTAGTCCTTCCTCCAATTCAGTGTAAAGAGACTCAAGGGCAGGATCCTCAGAGGGCCTCAACCTCTTTGGATCTGATCCTTCAGCAGACTCGGCGGCAGACATGGACCTCGTTCTCTTTCTGTCCGCAGCTTTTAGTTCAGGGGGAAAGATCTTCTTCTTGCCTTTTCCGGCAGCAATTTGCTTCTTCCCTTCCCCTTTTTGGCATCATCCTCGTTGATCTTCCCAACGACTTCCTCGACTAAAACTGCCAAAATTTTGAACTGATCCACCATTTCCTCCTGCTTGCCCTGAGTGTATCCGATCTGATTTGCCATTCCTCTCAGACCGGAACTAAGCCCCTTAATGGCTTCATTGTGCTCCAGTTTCAGCCTGCCTTCCACATCTGCCATCCTGGAGTCCATGGCTTGCCTGATTTCCTCCTTCTCTTGCACTGACATCTGACTCAGCAGTTCTGCCTTCAGTTCGCCTTTGAGCTGAGCTACCTTCGCATCGACCAGCTGATCAACCCTCTCCTTCAGCTGTTGATAGAGGAATTTGTTTAGCTTTTCATCCTGCTCAGCTTGCAGGTTTGCGGTCATCTCATTGCACTTTTGAACTGACTCCTTTGCCAGTTGGCACACTGCTTCAACTCGAACTGAGTAATCTGTCTCAGTCAGTACAAGGACATCCTCGGTAATGGCAAAACCTTTGACCATCTCGTCGTGATCCCGGTTCACTTTCTTCAGTAGCTGATTGACCAGTCCAGTAGTTTGACTGAAGCGATGAAGTCTTTTGTTGTGGGCAATGAGTTGGCGGTGGATAGAAGTCAGGTCCTGCTTCCATGCCCGTTTCTTCTGAATTTTCTTTTTGGGGATTTGGACGAGATCTCGTGAACCCTCTCCTGAAGCCTCAGCAGCCCCGGGTCCGAGGGGTTAGTCATCGGCCTGTGCACTGATCATATCAGTCATACCTTGCTGATTGGTCTCAGCAATCTCTATCACCTCCTTCTCCCTTTCCTTCTCAGGTTGATCCACTTCCTGGACAACCACCCGATTTTCTCCCTTAGCCTCTCCGTGGGGAACTATAGCCAGTTCCATCCTATCTCCTTCTCTTTCGGACTCAGCAGTTTGTGCCTTAGGATAATTCCTTCGGACTGTCTTGACAAAATCAATAATCTTAATCAGATGTGTTGATGTTGAAAAAATGTTATGCAATGTGTTGCCATCATTTTAGACAACATCAGAATTCGCCCTTTCTACTAACTTTCCTAATGATTTTTTCCATGCTATATTATTTGTCTAGGTATGGAAGTTGAAGACGTAAAGGTCCCAGAAGGTTCTAGAACGTCAGGCGGTTCCATTGCTTGAGTAGAGAGATATCCACTAACTTGGAAGTTATCATTATGGGCGATTATTTTGAAGCCCACTACTTGGCTTCATTATGGAGTGGAGAGCTAATTATCTACGTCTATAAATAGTGCACCACTTCATCATTTCAATGTATGACCGAAAAGTATAATTCAGAGTTGAACGGATCATGTGTCATTCACTAGATTCTAGGTTATACACGGTTCATCAGAATGTTGGGAACATTAGTCTCGGCATTGTTCACAACATTCATTATTTGATCTAACAATCCGTTCGGCTGAACATAGACGTGTTAGGTTTTGTTTAGGTCTATTCTTATAGGTCTTGTTTAGATCCTTGTGTGATCTTGTGTAGGTCTTACGTGGCCTTGAGTTTTGGTTTCTTGTGTAAACCTTGTATTTGTGTCACTACAAGTTATAGTGAAGTTTTTCTGCTAGTGAGGCAGCATAGTCTATACATTTTGTATAGTCTATGAAAATTTTGATATCCCTTTGCAAAAGTGTGCGTTTAAGTCTTACGCTGTGTAGTGTTGTCATTTATGTTGTCGACATTTTTTAACAACACTTCTCTAAAACATTTTCAATCACACGCACCAACATTTTCAAGATGGTGTAGAGAGTTTACCTCAAAGTGATCAAATAAAGCTGCTTCATCATCAGCCAGCTTTTCCCATCCTTTCACCTCACCCAGCTGACCAAGTTCAGGCCAAGTGGCACTTCGGATCATGGCGTATGTATGAAGCTGCACCACTGCCTCTTTCTGAGCTGGGGAGAGATCAGGGAATCTCTTGTCCACTACTTCAGCTGCCCTTCCCCTTGCCACAACTTCGAAGTCAGGAAGAAGTGTCTCATCAGGCATGGGGAATGGCCATGGTGCCTCAGCTTGCACCGGTTCAGCCTCCTGCCTATCTTCATCACCTTTGCTGCTTTCAGCAGCCTCCACTCCCCTACCTTCATCACCTTTGCTGCTTTTGCTATTGTCAGCAGCAATAGGTGCCCCCTAACCCCATCAGATTGGACCTGTTCGTCCTGATATTCTGATACAACGTTGAGGATCTGATCGTCAGCCAAATCTTGCTCAAGGACAAATGGCGTCGAATTTTAGGGTGCAACTTTCGGAATGGCAGAAATGGGAGAAACCTCTAGGGCAGTTTGGGCAGGTTCCCCCTCCGGAGTTGCTTGCTGAGCCTCTTCTTCAACAACCTTCTCTTCCACAAGCATCTTCTCTCGCTCTTCTGAGCCGGGATATTTGAACTTCAGTGTCTGTTGCTTGGGTCCAGAAGCTTTGGATTTTTCCTCCGCTGGTTTCTTGACTAGAGCCCCTGAAGACTTTCTTACCTGAGCCTTGACTCCTCCAGTCGTGCTCGCCTGAGCCTTCTTCAGGGTCCTCGTTTTCTTCTTCTTCGTACCAGCATCACCGGAAAAGGTTCTGAAGAGGTCAACCTTCGCTGGAATCTCAAGTGATTGAGCCTGATCAACATCTCCGATAGCCAATGTCTCCAAGATCAGAGAGATCTTCGTACCAAAGTGCATCTTTGCCTCAAATGTCGCCTGACCCTCCGGCGAATATTTGATTTTATTGGTCTCAACCACCAGTAATTGTAGAAAGTATTCCTCCCAGTTGAAGGCCTACAAAGCTGCATCTTTGATAGCCATCATCACATACACCTTCGACCTGGAGATCTGCTCCAATCCTCCAGCAATCCCCATCACTCCCTGACTAGTCAGGTCGAAGATATGACGGTTTGGTGTCCTCAGCACCGACTTGTTCAATCCTGCCTTCAGAGGAACATCTTCATCACAAAGGGACTGAAGATAATCCTTCTCATCACCAACCCCATAATCTACTGGGTTACGCCCATAATAAGGAAGATTAAATAGTTCTTTAATCTTCTTCCTTATGTTGATGGTGACCCACTTCCTCGTCATCTCATCTTCACCATTCTTCCCTTTCACACAAGAAGTCAAAGGAATACAGGTTTCCCATTCTTGAGTGTCCTTGTTCTGCCCCATCTTCAAGTAGAATGCAGTAACAAGTCGAGGATGAAGTCTCTTCGGCTTTACTGTGATAAACCGTAATATCCTTGCATTTTCAAACAAATCTTTCACGGGCATAATATCTGGGTGATTATTAGAGAAAAAACACCAAAGGGTTCCCAGCATATCTCATTCCGTAGATGGAATAGATTCCCAAAGAATGAATCGGCAGAAGGTGAGGCCATGATCAAGATATGAAGATATGAAGGAAAGCAATTAACAGAGAGAAATATAGCAAGGAAAATATTTGAGTGTGTGAAGGTCGCATAGACAAAAACTTCCCTTATTTATACTAAAATCCAGTTTTAATCGGACGACTCAGAAAATATGACTTATGAGATTCAATGGTTAAGATTAAAACGCGAGATGCATGGATGAGGATTGAGCCTTTTTGGTTTTCAAAGTTAATGATTCAAAAACTTTATTGAAAACTGTTCCCGCCCACTTTGCATTAAATGCGTGTCAGAGCATGTCCGTATTTAATTCAAATAATTGCATTAAATAATAACTGAATAATAAATGAACAGTTGAGATTGGGTGACAACAAGATTTGATTTGACTAAACGGCAAACAGTATCAAGGAAGATGCAAGCAAGATATGATGACTAAAATAATTCAAAAACATACCAGTCAGTCAGATTTTGATATCTGACTGATACCACTTTTGACCTATCAGGGTGACTAGCCCTGAACTCAGTGTCCTGAACTTTAGTAAGTCTAACTGGCCATCCTTTCTTACTGAATGTTCCCCCTTCAACCATTCACTCTCTAAAATTCCTTCATTCAGATCCTTAGTTAGTCATTCCTCCTGACCTTATGCATGCTGAACTGAGATTCAGACTGAATCTCCTATGCCTGGGTCAAGGATTCCTAACTCTACTGACAACTCAACAAACCTGGTTTCAGGCAAAGCCTTAGTCAGGATATCAGCTCTCTGCTTGTCAGTAGGGACCCTTTCCATCCTGATATCCTTCTTCTCAACATGATCTCTTATAAAGTGATGCCTGATGTCTACATGCTTACATCTTGTGTGTAAGACTGGGTTTTGGGATATGGCAATGGCACTATTGTTGTCACAATAAATTGGGACTTCAGTGGCCTCTATTTGGTAGTCTCTCAGTTGTTGCTTCAACCAAAGGATCTGAGAGCAACAACTGCCTGCCGCCATATACTCAGCCTCAGTAGTAGACGTTGCAACACTTGTTTGTTTCTTCGAAAACCAAGAGATCAGTTTACTCCCTAGAAAATGATATGTGCCCATGGTTGATTTTCTATCAAGCCTACAACCTCCATAATCTGCATTTGAATAGCCAGTCAGTTCTAGGTTTTCATCAGAGGGATACCAAAGTCCTAAATTGACTGTACCCTTCAGGTATTTCAGTATCTTTTTGGCACTCTCTAGATGACTTTACTTCGGATCAGACTGATACCTTGCACAAACTCCGACTGCATAAGTGATGTCAGGATGACTTGCAGTCAGATATAGTAAAGATCCAATCAGTGCCCTATATTCAGTCTGATTCACTGAGACTCCCTCTTTGTCAGGATCCAGCTTCTCATTTGTGTTCATGGGAATACGTGAAACTTTGCTGGTCTGAACTCCAAATTTCTGAATCAGGTCCCTCGCATACTTGGACTGATTTATGAAAATTCCGGAGTCAGATTGTCTGACTTGTAGATCCAGAAAGAAGTTCATCTCTCCCATCATTGACATCTCAAACTTCCCAGTCATCAGCTTGGAGAATTTCTCAGAAAGCTTCAGATTAGGAGATCCAAATATTATGTCCTCCCCTTCGGATTTCCTGAAGAGGGTCCTATCCACTGTTCCTTTCACGAACTCGTGGTCTATCAGGAACTAGGAAAGTGTATCATACCAAGCTCTCAGAGCTTGCTTCAGGCCATAAAGAGCTTTCTTCAGGTGATATACTTTATTTCCAACTTCGAACCCTGGAGGTTGCTCAACATAAACCTCCTCGTTCAGTACACCATTCAGAAAGGCACTCTTCACATACATCTGATACACCTTGAACTTCTTGAATGTTGCATAAGCCAAGAACAACCTGATTGCTTCCAACCTTGCAACTGGAGGAAAGGTCTCATCATAGTCGATTCCTTCGGCCAAAGAGTATCCTTTGGCCACCAGTCTGGCCTTGTTCCTGACAACAACATTCTTCTCATCCCTCTTGTTCTTGAAGACCCACTTGGTGCCAATAACATGTTGACACCTAGGTCTATCAACTAACTCCCAAACTTGATTCCACTCAAACTGATTTAGCTCATCCTGCATGGCTAAGATCCAGTTGGGGTCAGCAAGAGCTTCTTTTATGCTCTTAGGTTCCTGATTACTCAGAAAACAACAGAACATAGCACTCTCGCCAAAGGACAACCTTGTCCTGACCCCCTCATTGACATCACCAATGATGTCAGCCAATGAGTGATCATCTAGCCACCGCCTCCTACTGACGGCTGCACTGGGAGCTGCTGACGTTCCCTCGCCTAATCCTGAAACATTAGTCTCGACAATAATAGGCAAAGAAGGGGAATGAGCAAGAACAGGGGATACTGCGTCATTTCCTGAGGGTTGACCAATATCAGAGACATTGTTCCCCCCTACAGTGTTGGACTTAGTAACTGTCTTAGGTGCAGAAGCATCATCACCGACAGTACGTACCTCATGTTGAGTCTGTGCCTCCGTCTGAGACTCAATATTCTCCGAGGCTGGGGCTTGCTGAGGGTTGGCCTGAGGTCGATCCTGATCGTCATCATCATCCCATCCCTTGGGAGCATTCACAAATTTGACATTGAACTCAGGATTCTTCAGGCTCAGTCTTGTCACCCTCTTGGTAACCCCCTCAGTGTCAGGACTCGGAACTTATTTTCTACGCACTGATGCAGTCTCATCAAACACAACATGAGGTGTTTCCTCCACATAAAGGGTCCGACAGTTATACACCCTGAAAGCTTTGTTGACTGAGGAGTATCCTAAGAAAACTCCCTCATCAGACTTGCTATCGAAGGCTTTAAGCTGGTCTTTCCCATTGTTCAGGATGAAACACTTACACCAAAAAATATGGAAATAGGAGATGCGATGCTTCCTTTTATTCCACGTTTCATAAGGTGTCTGAGCATGTTGTTTGTTCAGCATAGATCGGTTCTGAGTGTAGCAAGTAGTGTTGATTGCTTTAGCCCAGTACTTCTTAGGCAGTCCTGACTCAGCCAACATGGTCCGGGCAGCTTCCTTCAGGGTCCGGTTCCTTCTCTCAGCTACCCTATTCTGCTGAGGGGTCCAGGCTGCAGAAGTCTCATGATCCTGATGATGCTCTGACCCTGTTCAGTACTCAATTTCTTGAGTAACTCCGGAAGCTTGACCTGAGTCTCCTTCTTGTTCAGCAGGAAAATAACCCATGTGTACCTGGATTAATCATCAACAACAACAAGGGTATATTTTCTACCATTCATGCTGACATGAGTAATTGGAACAAAGAGATCCATGTGCAGGAGCTGAAGCACTCTGTCAGTTGAGAAGGAATCTTTCTCCTTGAATGAAGCTTTGGTTTGCTTGCCTTCCTGACATGCTCCGTACACATGGTCTTTGCTAAAAACTTCATTGGGTAGACCTTCTACAAGAGAAAGTCGAGAGATTTTGTTAATAATCTTGAAGTTTAAGTGACTCAGGCGTTTATGCCAAAGCCAACTGAGCTCAGATGAGCTCTTAGCGACAAAACAAGTTTCAGGAGAGCTGCTCTTAAAGTCAGCAAAATAAACGTTGCCTCTCCTGACACCTGTAATCAGAACCGGCAGTGTAGATTTGTCTTTCACAAGACATATGTTAGATGTAAACTCTACACTATATCCTCGGTCACAAAACTGACTGACCGAAAGCAAGTTATGCCTAAGACCCACAACATAGGATACATTAAGCACTCTCACTGAACCAACAACAAGGGTACCAAATCCTCTGGTGAAACCCTTAGAGTTATCACCAAAGGTTACCTGCGGGCCTTCCTGAGCTACGTAGTCCTGAAGGAGATCACGAAATCCGGTCATGTGCCTGGAACACCCTGAGTCCAAGTACCAATCCTTCATCAAATCCTCATTCTTCTTCTTGTAGCCCGCAATGACCTGAAAAGAATCAGGCCTCAGGTACCCATCTCATATTGGGTCCTATAGTGTCAGCCATACCCTTCGGGATCCAGACTTGTTAAACAATTCTGATGGCATCAGAAGTGTAAACCTGTCTCCCTGAAACATCAACATACACTGTCCTCTTCTTCCTTTGTGCCTGGGAAGTTGAGCGTGTATGTGTGTCAGCCTGAGTCTCAGGAGCCCTAGATTGATTCCTGGGGGCGGGCCTCCTGTTCCTCCTTGGCCTGGGTGCATTGGGCTGAGGTCTGTCCTGAGAAGGAGCAGCTCGGGCCTGACCTCTAGGCACTTGAGGTCTGACCTGAGTGTTATTGGAGTCAGGTCTCCGTTGTCTTTCAGGGGCCACTTGGTTCGTCCTTCTCCTTTGAGGATTGGGACGTTCCTGATGGGCCCTGTGCCCTGTCTGAGGCCTCTGGACCTCAGTAGTCCTTGGCCTTGCCTGAGGTTTCCTCTGGCCTAAGTTCCTTCTACCCTGAGCACTTTGAGGCTGAACCTGAGAAGTGCTTGGAGCAGAATTCCTTCGGACCTGAGAATTCCTGGACTGAGCATTGGAGTTCCCTTGGTCCTTTTTCCTCGGCTCAGGATGAGGAGCCTGTGCCTTTCCCTTAGGTTTCGGCCTAGATTCCTCAGTCCTTTGCCTGATCAGTGACACGAGTCTCAATCAGCGAACTGATTACACCATTCAGTCTTTCAACCACCATTGGAGTCTCATCATGCCTATTCCGGGCATGAAGTAACTCTTCCTGGAGGTTTACTAGTCTGAGGGATTCCTCAGTATCTCTCATTCTGAGAGACTCAGTTAACCTATCGTTCTCCCCACTCAGTTGTGCATTCACATCCACTGTGTGAATATGAGTCTCCTGTAACCTCGAGAAATCAGCCATCAATTGCTCTAAAGCGAGCTGAAGGTCGAGATCTCTTACTGAGTGTGAGCTAAGCTCAGGTGCGTGATCAGGAGAAGAGGCAAAAGAACATACCTCATCATCTGCCATCAGGCAGAGATAATCATACTCCTCATCGGAGAAGAGTTCAGGGGACCGGCGTCCTGGACCATCTGAATCTGAGGAAACCTCAGCAAGCATTGCTCTCCGGTCTGATGTCCTGAGCTCTCTCTTGGCTCTCCGATCTTCTTGCTCACGAGCACTGAGCTCCGGACAATCATACTGATAATGTCCGGTCTTGTGGCAGTGGTAACACTGATCTACATCAGAAATACCCTTTTTGTCAGTGTACCTTTTATCAGATGACTCCCTTCGGCTCTCTGATGTTCTTTCAGGATTGGAGCTGGATTTTCTGGGATCATATCATCTCTCCTCTTGGAGCTTTTCTCATCTCTGCGCCGCTCAGGCTCGTCTCTCTCTCTCCTGGATTCTGAACCCCTCATTTCTTCCCTCCGGGGGCTCGATCTCCTGGGGATGGAATACCTGCGGTCACGATTATCAGTATAAAACTTCTTATACCTGTCGAAATGAGAGTTCAGCTTCTTGAATCGTCATGCCATCAGGCTGTACGCCAGGGCTAGCTCATCCTTGTTCATCTCTCTGAGTGATTTCGAGCCAGATCCAGCCTCAGGCTCAAGAGTAGCTTTAAGAGCCACGCTCTTTTCCTTCTCAGGTGTCTTCTCCTCACTCACATCCTCACTAACATCACCTTTCTTCTTCCTCTTATCGAGGTCGAATTCCAGAGCCTTTAACTCTAAGAATATGTGAGAGTAAGGGATGTTTGTGAGATCCTGAGTGTTCTTCAACAAGATCACTCCTGTGTCCCATCTTTCAGGGAGACAGTTCAGGATTTTAGATGACACCTCCCTCTTGGGAAAGTCCTTCCCAAGAGTTGCTAGCTCATTCATCATCTTAATGAACCGAGCTTCCATCTGATCGATGGACTCTCCTTCTAACATCCGAAAGGCCTCAAACTTCCTGATAGAAAGACCACGCTTGTTCTCCTTGATCTTAGCTGAGCCCTCACTCATCTCCTTCAGTGCATCCCAGATCTCCTTCGCAGTTGTCAGATGCATGAGCCTAACCGAGTTCTCGTAAGAAACGGTGTGTAGTATAATGTTCTTCGCAACATTATCCAGTCCGATTTGCTTAATCTGATCAGATGTAAGCGCGAACCTCTCCACTAGCTCATCTCCGGCAGCCGGAACAGGGACATTACCAGCTATGGGCTAGGTGGTCTGAAAATTCCTCATAAATCTGATCGGACCATGCTCAATCACCTGGGGCATTTGATCATTGATGGAGTAGAGATGTGAAAGGACACCGAATTTCCAATAATCATAATTATCAATAGAGAATTGTTCGGTGTAAATAAGTCCTCACGCAAGTGTACGTGTTCGCTATGAGCGTGGTAAGCTTGACCAAGTTTTAAAATATATCGAACCCAAAGGAGATGGGGAACTGTAAGGAAAATTCATTGTTTCAATTGGCTAGCTAACAAAGCAATAAAGGGGAAAGGTTTCTATCGTCTACTAATGCGTCAAAGAAGCAAACTACCTATCACCTTGGGTTGCAAAGTGTGCAAATGTGAGAGATATGTACTAGTGTACTATCCTATGTTTCATGTAGTTAAGCATCACTTTATCATGCAAGGAGATTGTGTATAATCAATGGACAAGTCACTCTAACATGCAAAAGGTTTCCCTAATAACATATCAAAGCCTCTGATTGTTCATCCAATTCACTAGAGATAATTCTCACTATCTTAGGAATATTATCAAACACTTGATATGCATTGGCCTTAATACAAGAATGTTTAGGAAAATAGCTCTACATTCGCAAGAGACTAACTCCCTATTGGCCCTAATTATCATCTACACATGCAAGCATTCATACAATCCATCAATTTAGAGAAAATTGATCATACAACAACTCAAAGCATTCAAAAGATCAACATTTCACTACACTACTCCATAGGAATCATACACTAACACATTAAGGAATTAACTCATGGCTAATTGAGTAATCATGAGAGCAATTAAGCTAGGAACAATCATCATTAAGCAAGACATGTAAAGAGAATTACCTATTACAATGAAAATTGGAAAGATACAAATTACCTCTAAAATGCTATCTAGCAATCCGACAATGGAAATTGAAATTCGATAGGTGAAAATGTAGCCTTAGACGAGACGAGAATGCTGGAATTAACGGATCAATGATCAAAGCGGTAGATCAACAGTTATCTAAGAATTTGTGAGAAGAAATCTTAAGAAACCCACAAGTAACTACCTCTCTCTCTCTAATCTAAGAATCTCACTATGATTATGAACTAATGTGACTTGGATTCCCTTGAAAATCTGATCCTTGAAGTATTTATAGTTCTCACAATGCTTGGTCCAAAATGTCCTTCATTAAACGCGAGAAAAAGATGAAACTACCCTCGAAATTGGGACCATCCGAACCGGCGTACGAGCACAAGCACACGACCACACGAGTCTGGCTTGTGTGAGCACTCGTGTGGTTCGATCTAGCTCGAACTAGAGCCACCTCGGACGAGTGCAGGTTCTTGCGAGCACTCGTGCGAGCCTTCATCGCCCGCACCAGAGCACCATCGCACGAGTCCGAGCTTGTGGTCACACGAGTCTGGGCTTGTGGTCGCTCGAGCCCGGACTCGACTTGTCCGATCGATCCACGACTTCCTCGTTTTCATCATATCTTGAGTTCTAGAGCTCCGATTGACTAGTTTCTTTTTCCGTTGCGACTCTCTCTTCGAGCTCTTCGACATGGTATATCATTTGCCTCCATTGGATCAACTCACAATTTCTGGACTTTTATGAACTTGCTCATGTTTCGCCGATTTTGCTCGTTTTCACTACAAAACACATTTTCTTGCCACGAAATGGTTAATAGCACAATTTATACCAAATTAGGGTCAAATATGAATAAAAGCACATCAAAACCATGTAGAAATGGATGCAAAAACATGCAATTAAGACCCTAATCACACCCCCAAACTAGATTGTTGCTCGGCCTTGAGCAACGAAGCGATAAGATAGGGGAATAATTGTATGTATGAAGCATCAAGCACAAGATCAATGCCATAGAATCATCACTCAATATCTAGCAAATCTAAGATACAATATCATTCAATCAACTATCAAAATCAAATCAATGAGTACAAAATCAAATCAATGAGTACAAAATCAAGTCAATGAGTCATGATCCTCTCAAGATAAGTGTTTAAGCTCTCTCATTCATCACACAATAATACTAATACTACCATAAGCTTGGCTCAAATCTACATTCTCCACCACTTGGAATGACAATTCAATCACACACCAATGAGGACTTTTAAAGGTTGTAGTGTTGGCTCTTTGGTAGGGAAGGAAAATATGGATAAAAGTGACTAAGTATGATTAGTAAAGCATAGAAGGAATCATCAGGTAAATCATGTCTTCATGCAAATAGCAATCTCATCTTCATGCTCTTTCAAAATCACATTTTCAAAGATAATTCTTCCCCCTTTTTTTTTTTTTGCAAAGTTGTGAACATACACACAACACTTGAGTCAAACTTGACCAAATTTTCAAAAAAAGTCAACCTTTTTTCAATTTCTTGCTAGCACTTGCCTTTGAGCCTTCTTTTCAATTCAATCCATGCATAGGATTTCTTTCCACATTGGCCGCCAATTTCTTCATCGTATCACCAATCTTCCTTCCTTCTTTTCACTCTACTAATCATAAGGGCAAGAGAGTTCCCAAAAGGAAGGAAAATGGCTTAAAGTGTGGTTAGCCAAATGAAAGGATAATAAGCACAAAATAGGTAGCAAAGGATATCAATATCAATGGTAGGCTCATAGGGCTAAGTGGCTCAATATAGAACAAAGTAAATGCCTCATATCATCTCATGTGAAATCATTATCTAATGTAACCTCAAATAACACTAAAGTCAAGTTCTAGAGTATAATGCACCTGTGTGGAACTCACATCAAGAAAAATGTCATCCGTTCAAAATTAAAACGGGTAAAATTTGGCTCAAATTTCACGGTTAATGGTTGATCAAGACTCATATCATATCAAAAATGCTCATATCAATGAAATCTCAAGAATCATGAAATCAAAAGTATCTAAGATAGAATAAGAATCAAGCAATAAATCCACTACACTAATCAAGACTTTCAATTCATCCACACAACAATAAACATATCTCATGCATTCACTACTCAAAACAAACAACAATATGACAAAAAATAACAAGCAAAACAAGCACATGATAAGCATAAGGTCCAAAACATCATAGAAGCACTAGAATCATCCTAAACATAGTATTGCGAAGAGAATGGCAAAACGATCACACCCCCCAAACTCTTTTGGACCATAGGTCTAAAAAGTTTGGCAAAGAGTGGAGACAATATCAAGCAATGCACAAAAATTAGGCACAATCCATAAAAGCATCATAAATCCTAAGATCAAAGTCATCAATAATCCATCATAAAAACAAATACCAAGAGAACAGCCCCAAACTTGGTTAGGCCAAGTATTTCACAAGGAAAAAGGAAACAATACCTCACCCTTAGAGCAATGATATTATGAAAGCACTCCCTTGTACAATAAGCACCTACACAAACAAAACACAATTAACTACACTATCAACAATAGAAGTTATAAAATAAACCACAAGGATGGGTTGCCTCCCATCTAGCACTTGGATTTAATGTCCCCTTGCCGGACGAATCTTAAGCTCAAATCATGATGGCTCAACATCACATAGCCTCCAATAGTTTGTTCCCTCTCGTGGCACGGAATTATGGTAAAGTTTCAAATGATGAACATTAGCATAGAAGAGTTCCCCTTTATCATTCATCAATTCATACCATCCACTTGCAAAGCAATTTGAAATTGTAAAGGGCCCACTCCATTTCGACTTTAACTTCTCGGGAAACAACTTCAATCTTGAATTAAACAAAAGTACTTGATCGAGCACTTTGAATGACTTCTCTTTTATATTTGCATCATGCCATTTCTTAGTCTTTTCCTTGAAAATCTTAGCATTTTCGTACGCCTCATCTCTAAATTCATCTAACTCCAACAATTGAAGATGCCTTTTCTCCCCACATGCTTTCTCATCAAAATTCAACTTCTTAATGGCCCAATAAGCTTTGTGTTCAAGCTCAATGGGCAAATGACAAGGCTTACCATACACAAGTTGGTAAGGAGAAAGGTTCAACAGAGTCTTAAAAGCCATACGATAAGCCCATAATGCATCATCCAACTTAAGTGCTCAATCTTTCCTATTAGAGCTCACGGTCTTCTCTAGGATAAGCTTTATTTGGCGATTTGACACTTCCGCCAATCCATTAGTTTGGGGGTGATAGGCCGTGGAAATCTTATGCTTCACATCGTACTTTACTAGTAGATTCCCCAACGCTCTATTCACAAAGTGAGTACCCCCATCACTAATCAATGACCTCGGCACACCAAATCTAGCAAAAAATATTCTTCCTTAAGAACTCCATAACCACTCTTGCATTATTGAATTTTGTGGGAATTGCTTCCACCCACTTCGATACATAATCCACAGCCAAAAGAATATACAAGTAACCATGAGAAGATGGGAAGGGTCCCAAAAGTCAATGCCCCATACATCAAAAACCTCTACCTCTTGAAAAATATTCAAGGGCATCTCATCTCTTCTTGATAACCCCCCAACTCTTTTGCACCGATCACATCGAGCAACAAACATATGATAATCCTTGAAAACCGAAGGCCAATAAAAACCACATTGAAATACCTTTTGAGCCGTCTTAATGGACCCAAAATGTTCTCCGCAAGGCAAAGAATGGCAATGTGTAAGCACACTTTCAATTTCTTCATCTGGAATACATCTCCTAATCATGGAATCGGCACATCGATGATACAAATATGGATCATCCCAAATATAACGATGTACCTCTTTGTAAAACCGTTTCCTTGCATTTGAATTCATTCCATAAGGAGTTGCCCCACTTGCTAAGAAGTTAGCAAAGTCGGCATACCATGGAGCCTCATCCTCCATCTTCCAAAGTCTCTCCTCTTCAATCCTAAAGATATGCTAATCGGGAAAACCCTCAAGTATCTCTTCTTTTTCTTCCAAAGCTTCATCTCCCCTCACTAGTCTTGACAAATGGTCGGCAATCACATTTTCACTTCCCTTTTTATCTCTAATCTCCAAATCGAACTCTTGTAGAAGTAGCACCCACCTAATCAACCTAGGTTTAGAATCCTTCTTCTTCATCAAAAACTTGATAGCCGAGTGGTCCGTGTAGATAATGGTTTTCGTCCCCACAAGATATGGACGAAACTTCTCCACGACATATACAATGGCCAAAAGCTCCCTCTCGGTAGTGGTGTAATTTAATTGGGTAGCTGAGAAGGTCTTTGAAGCGTAGTAGATCGCATGCAATCTTCTTTCTCTTAATTGCCCTAGCACCACTCCCATGGCATAGTCGCTTGAATCACACATAAGTACAAAAGGTTCTTCCCAATTTGGAGTGATCAAGACCGGTTCACTCACCAAGGCTTCTTTCAACAACCTAAAAGAATTCAAGCAAACATCATCAAATTTAAAAGGAACATCTTTCTCCAATAATCGAGATAATGGTTTTGACAATTTAGAAAAATCTTTGATAAATCTCCTATAGAATTCGGCATGTCCCAAGAAAGATCTTACTCCCTTCTAATTTATAGGTGGAGGCAACTTTTCAATAGCTACTACCTTGGCACGATCCACTTGTAGCCCACTAGAGGAGATGTGATGTCCAAGAACAACACCTTCACTTACCATAAAATGGCACTTCTCCCAATTGAGCACCAAATTTGTCTCTTCACATCTAATTAGCACCTTCTCAAGATTGGACAAACAAACATCATAAGTATTTCCAAAAACACTGAAATCGTCCATAAACACTTCCATAATTTGCTCAATTAACCCATGGAATATCGACATCATTAACCTTTGAAATGTAGCCGGAGCATTGCATAGCCCAAAAGGCATGCGTCTCCAAGCATATGTTCCATAGGTACATGTGAAAATAGTCTTCTCTTGGTCTTCCGGTGCAATCATGATTTGATTGTAACCGGAATAACCATCGAGGAAGCAATAATATCGATAACCACATAATCTATCCAACATTTGGTCCATAAATGGCAAAGGAAAGTGATCCTTACAAGTAGCCTTGTTCAATTCCCTATAATCAACACAAACACGCCAACCCGTGGCCACCCTTGTAGCAATTACTTCATTATTTTCAGTTTTTATGATAGTCATTCCACCCTTCTTAGATACTACATGCAAGGGTGACACCCAAGGGCTATCACTAATTGGGAAGATCATATTCGCTCCAAGCAATTTTAACACTTCTTTCTTAATGACTTCTTGTATTATAGGATTCACTCTTCTTTGTGGTTGAACTAATGGCTTAACATTTTCTTCTAGGCTTATTCTATGCATGCATAAAGAAGGATTTACACCCTTAAGATCATCCACCGTCCAACATATAGCCAATTTATGTTTTCTAAGCATAACAAGCAATTTTTCAAGTTCATCACCTTGAAGAGAAGAAGATACGATTACCGGATTCCTCTCGTTTTCATCAAGATATGCGTACTTGAGGTGATCGGGTAATGGCTTTAATGCAATCCTAGCTTCCTCTTCCTTCTCCTTGCTTGCTATTTCACCCTCTTTGATTTCCAAGAGCATCTCCTTTTCTCGAGTGTTCATTGCTCTTTCATGTTCATTACCTACATCATCAACAACAAAACAATCACCTTCTTTAACTTCATTAAAGTTAGGAATCTCATAATTAGAAGTAAAGAAAGGAATTTCAGCATTTTCAAAAGCTTCTTGTATACAAAGCTCTACAACATCAATAGAGTTGCAAGAGGAATTCTCCTTTGGATGCTTCATAGCATCTTGGACAGAAAAGTGAAGTTCATCCCCTCCAAGCTTCAAAGGTAACTCTCCATTATAAACATCAATAACCGCTCGAGCGGTAGCCAAGAAAGGTCTTCCTAGAATAAGAGGAATATCTTTGTCTTCTTCCATATCAAGAACATAGAAGTCCGCTGGGAATGTGAAATCTTTAATTCTCACAAGTACATCCTCTATAAAACCATTAGGAATGGTGGTTGAGCCATCCGCCAATTGGAGAGTAGTGGATGTTCCTTTTAAGTGACCTTGATTTAGGCTTTTGAAAATCGAGAATGGAATCAAATTGATACTTGCTCCTAAATCACATAAGGCTTTGTGTACTACTCCATTTCCCATGTCACAAATAATTGTGAAGCATCCCGGATCTTTCTCTTTTTGAGGTAGCTTTCTTGTCAAAGCATCACTACTCTCTTTAGTCAATTTTACCGTTTCCACCCCCTCCACTCTTCTTCTCTTGGCTAAGAGATCTTTCATAAACTTTGCATAACTTGGCATTTGTTCCAAGGCTTCATAAAAAGGAATATTTACATAGAGCTTTTTGAAAACCTCAAGGAACTTGTTGAACTTGTCATCAAGTTTCTTCTTGGCAAACCTTTGGGGATATGGAATGGGCACTACCGTCTTTGGCACCCCCCATTCAACAACTTCCACTTTATTCTTCTTTTCCTTCTCTTCTCTAACTCTCTTCCACATAGGAACATATGCTTCCTCTTTTTCACTTCCACCCTTTTCTTCTTCTTCTTCTTCTTCTACTACCCCTTCTTCCACATTTCTTTCCTCTTCTTTTTCACCTATTGGAATAGAGTATTCCATATCAATCCCCTCATCCATATCATCAATCTTCTCCTTTTCTACCACCTTTTCTTCACCATCACAACAAATAGGAGCACTAGGTCCTTCATATCTCTTTCCACTTCTTAATTCAATAGCACTACACCCTTCTCTCAATTGAGCTTCAATCAAATAGGACTTGCATTCACGAGTCCTTTGTCCACATCTTCTTGATATTTCCTCCACTTGCACCTCTAAGCTTTTTATTCTAGCTCCTTGATCTCGACAAATTGCATCAAACTTTTGATTTGTTGCCTCTATATGCCTATATCCTTCACTTCTTATGTTGTCCAGCTTTTCGAGTATAAGATGGAGTGTTTCATCAATATACGTAGAATTTCCTTGATGGTAGGATGTAGAAGGCATGGAGTTAATTGATGTATGATGGGGTTGGTAAGTTCTTTCATTTTGGTAGGTGTAAGGATTGTAAGAATATGATGTAGAAGGTTGATTATTTGGTGGATGGTAGGAAGAGTAGTTGGATCTATCCATCTTTCTTTCACTAAATCCTGCAAGAATTTCCAAGTATCAAATTCTCACAATAGTAACCAATAAAAAATAAAGGAAACAACAAACAACCAAACAATCTAACTGACTCCCCGGCAACGGCGCCAAAAACTTGTTCGGTGTAAATAAGTCCTCACGCAAGTGTACGTGTTCGCTATGAGCGTGGAAAGCTTGACCAAGTTTTAAAATATATCGAACCCAAAGGAGACGGGGAACTGTAAGGATAATTCGTTGTTTCAATTGGCTAGCTAACAAAGCAATAAAGGGGAAAGGTTTTTATCGTCTGCTAATGCGTCAAAGAAGCAAACTACCTATCACCTTGGGTTGCAAAATGAGCAAATGTGAGAGATATGTGCTAGTGTACTATCCTATGTTTCATGTAGTTAAGCATCACTTTATCATGCAAGGAGATTGTGTATAATCAATGGACAAGCCACTCTAACTTGCAAAAGGTTTCCCTAATAACATATCAAAGCCTCTAATTGTTCATCCAATTCACTAGAGATAATTCTCACTATCTTAGGAATATTATCAAACACTTGATATGCATTGGCCTTAATACAAGAATGTTTAGGAAAATAGCTCTACTTTCGCAAGAGACTAACTCCCTATTGGCCCTAATTATCATCTACACATGCAAGCATTCATACAATCCATCAATTTAGAGAATTGATCATACAACAACTCAAAGCATTCAAAAGATCAACATTTCACTACACTACTCCATAGGAATCATACACTAACACATTAAGGAATTAGCTCATGGCTAATTGAGTAATCATGAGAGCAATTAAGCTAGGAACAATCATCATTAAGCAAGAAATGTAAAGAGAATTACCTATTACAATGAAAATTGGAAAGATACAAATTACCTCTAAAATGCTATCTAGCAATCCGACAATGGAAATTGAAATTCGATCGGTGAAAATGTAGCCTTAGACGAGATGAGAATACAGGAATTAACGGATCAAGGATCAAAGCGGTAGATCAAAAGTTATCTAAGAATTTGTGAGAAGAAATCTTAAGAAACCCACAAGTAACTACCTCTCTCTCTCTAATCTAAGAATCTCACTATGATTATGAACTAATGTGACTTGGATTCCCTTGAAAATCTGATCCTTGAAGTATTTATAGTGCTCACAATGCTTGGTCCAAAATGCCCTTCATTAAACGCGTGAAAAGACGAAACTGCCCTCGAAATTGGGACCATCCGAACCGGCGCACGAGCACAAGCACACGACCACACGAGTCTGGCTCGTGTGAGCACTCGTGTGGTTCGATCTAGCTCAAACCAGAGTCACCTCGCACGAGTGCATGTTCGTGTGAGTACTCGTGTGAGCCTTCATCGCCTAAACCAGAGCACCATCGCACGAGTCCGAGCTTGTGGTCACACGAGTCTAGGCTTGTGGTCGCTCGAGCCCGGACTCGACTTGTCCGATCGATCCACGACTTCCTCGTTTTCATCATATCTTGAGTTCTAGAGCTCCGATTGACTCGATTCTTTTTCCGTTGTGACCCTCTCTTCGAACTCTTCGACATGGTATATCATTTGCCTCCATTGGATCAACTCACAATTTCTGGACTTCTACGAACTTTCTCGTCTCTTACCGATTTTGCTCATTTTCACTACAAAACATATTTTCTTGCCACGAAATGGTTAATAGCACAATTTATACCAAATTAGGATCAAATATGAATATAAGCACATCAAAACCATGTAGAAATGGATGCAAAAACATGCAATTAAAACCCTAATCAAGAATTCAGGAAGACTGCCTTCAAGGTGCTTAGAATCGGATGCCATGATATGCAAGTTTTCAGAAACAAGATCTGTTCAGTTGACCACCAAAAGTTTCTCCTCAGAAACTATTGGTAAACAAAGTCAGTGGTCTTTTGAACCACTGCTCTGATACCACTTGTTGGTCACGAAATGAGTAAAATCAGTGTATGGGGGGAATACACTAATGTCAGATTTTTCTGAAAGACTCAGAAAAATGCTCTTACACAATCAGACAGGAAGATCCTGATGATACTCAGCAAAACTGATAGTCCGCAGGGGCAGCCGGGACAAGTCAGTAATGGAGTCAGATAGGCTGAGTGTGAGTGATGTGCTCAGAAGCTCAGTAGAGATAACAAACCTACTGACTACTCGTAAGCAAGTCAGTTGGACTACTATCTCAGTGAGCTAGAGTACGTGCGAGATGTGAGCCCTTAGTTTCTACTCGTTTTAATTTCTGAAAACTTTCTCTGAGTTTGCTTAGTAAATTGGTGGTTAAGGCTGGTGCACAGTATTAGGGCTCAGGATGATTGATTCAGCCTGAAGATCAAAATAATGTAGTATGCCCAGTTTAATATGAATGACAATTATGATCCCGAGCAAGAATGTAAATCAGCACATAAGGGTCTTTTTAACTTGGTTCAGAGATAACCAACTCCTACGTCCACGACATGATTTAACAGGAAGCTATCCTCAAAACCCTGAGGATAGGTACTTGGGTTTTACGTGCAAAGGGACACGAATAGCCAACTTACTCTCTTAGGAATTGACCCCTGGGCGTTTTACAAGTCCCAGTCCTTCTAACCAACCAATCTCACACCGTGAGTAGTTTGGTATTCTTGGTTTCCAACTAAGGATAACCCTAGCAATACAAAGCAATGCTAAAGATTAGAGCTATCAAAACTAAGCAAATACAGAGTGAATCCTACTACAACACTAGGGAAATTTAATTGCAGAGTGTTGTTCAAAGTATGTTTTGAGTGCTTGGATTCTTGAGAGTTTTCACTTGGAAATTTCCCGTTAGCCTTGAATGGGTGCAAGGCTCTCCAAATTTATAGGCACGATTCAAAATAGATCCGTTGGAGGAGATCTACCCAAATCTTTCCTATTTTAGGGTGGTTACAGGCTAGATGTACTATTGACCTAATTACCATGCTTAATTTGGCAATTTTTGTCCCGCCGCCTGCAACTCTGAGAAGCATTAAATGCCGCATTAACTACTGCGCAGACTCCGTACATGCGTGTCAAAAGGTCATTGGCTCTCCGTACAAACGGCTAGTTGACCACCTAACACTTGTCCTTCCTCGTACATTCAATACTCTGAGTTTCTTGTTAATAACTCAGCCTGAATGTTTGTCTTTATCGGAGTCCTACTGACATTCTCTTTGTCTCTTTGTCCCGTAGCATAAATAACCTTTTTGCTTTGGACTTACATGAGTCAGGTGGACTGACACAATGCCCAAGTCAGGTCTTATTAGCATTCAGCTCAGCCTGATAAGTTATTCAGCCCGGCAAGTTGTAACCTTTTTACTTTGGACTTACATGGGTCAGGTGGACTGACACAATGCCTAAGTCAGGTCTTATGAACATTCAGCTCAGCCTGATAAGTCACAATACTTGCCCTTCACTGACTCAGTTCTGTCCTGAGCATGCTTAGTGTACTCAGTAGAAACATCAGTCAGTGGTTTACCCGGATAGTCTTCAGGATGGTTCTTCAAGTCTTTGGTCTTCACTTCAGTTCAGACAATCTTCAGCAAGACTGACTCTGACCTTCTTCAGGGCGAGTTGCACTTCAGACTTCAGGCAATTGGGTCGACTCTAATATTCTTCAGTCTTCAACACGTTCACCCTGAACTGAATCCCTAACTTGGTTATCCTGTTCTAGACTATCCTGACCAATTGTACTTAGGCAAATTCATCAGGGGTTTTGGGATCTAATCTAAACACTCAGATTGTCCCAACAGACTAATATCCAAAAATTAAACTGAAAGGACTAATAATAAAAAGATTCAATACTTTTAGAACCAATATTATATTATCAAATGTAATTTTTTAATATTCTAATTTAATTATATTTTTTCATCTTTTGTGACGTATTTTGGAATGTTAATCCCAATAAATAAATATGGAATCTATATGTCAATATAATACTAAAGAGTCTTTATTTGATAATTTTTGTAAAAAATATTTAGGTGGTGTATATTTTTTAATATTGTTATTTTTTTGGCATTTACAGTTTATTTTTTTTTCTATCTTATAAATAACTATAATTTTTAATTATATTGGTTAGATGTAGTATTATGTCTATTTGTTGAATAAAGTGTTTATAAAATATTCAAAATTGATTGAATAATTTGGAGTTTTATTAATTTAACTTATCCATTTTTATGATATTTTTTTTAAAATTGAGTATTTGGCACAATATAATATTTTGTTAAGAGTATTATTCTTATTTTTAAAAAAAATTTATTAGAAATTTTATTTTTTATTTTTGGTCTTTAAGTTTATATTTTGAAGTGAGTAATAACTTAAGTGAAGTCTTTCTTAAAGAATATTGCTATTGTTTTAAATCTTAAATTTATTTAAAGCAGAATTATCATTTAACTTACAACTAAATCATGTACTAAAGTTTTGTCATACATATTTTCTAATTTTATTTTATATGGTACATACAATTATATGTATTTGTATTGTATTGTGGGTTATTTTTATTTTCTTTTTAATTAGTTTAAAATTTATGTTGTTTATATATATATCTTTGTAATTTTATATAGTCATTAGTTTAAGTCAAACTATTACATATGGAGCAACACTTGTGTACAAATTTCTACCGTAGAAATATTCATTTTTGAAAAATTCGCGGATCTAAACCGGGTCGGATCAGATTTGGATATTTTTTTTCAGAATTCGCGTAACTTGTAGTTCCAGGTTTTTTCGCTTCCATGTATGTTACAATTTGGGCAAAGACGTATTACAATTAGGCAAAATCTGTGTTACTAATTCTTAAAAAAA
>JAPKLY010000458.1:321913-355549 GCA_026898435.1 Prunella vulgaris
AAGAAAATATGTATTTCTGCAAGTATAAATATGTGTTACTTAATTTATTTTTTATTCTCTTTGTGGATTTATGTTAATAATATGCTATTCATGTACTTAATACATCATTTAATACCTTATATATTTTATATAAAATATAATATATATTTTTATAAGGATAATTAAATGTTTGTGCATACAGTAACACACATTTGATCTTGCAGTAACACACATTTACTCTAATTGTAACACACATTTGCAGTAACACACATTTACTCTAATTGTAATATACATTTGCAGTAACACACATTTACTCTAATTGTAACACACATTTACTCTAGATGTAACACACATTTGCAGTAACACAAATTTACTCCAAGTGTAACATAAATTTGCAGTAATACATATTTACTCTAATTGTAACACATATTTGTTCCTTAATTTGTGTTATTATATGAGCATATATGTGTTACTATAGGATAAAATGTATTTTTATTAAGAATAAATATGTGTTATACATACAATGTAACATATACATGTGTTACATTGCATGAAAATTATTTACTTCTACAAAAATAAATGAATATTTGTAGAAAACAACATTTAATCTGGTTGTAACACACGTTTTGCCTTAAAGTAACATGCATTTGTCCCAATTGTAACATACCTGGGAGCGAAAATCACAAGCTAAGCGAATTTTGGAAAAAAAATACTCAAATTCGACCCGACCCGATTTAGACCCGCGAATTTTCAAAAATAAATATTTCTACGGATCTTAGATCCGTAGAAATTTGTATATAAGTGTTTATCTTACATATGTATTATTGTTAATCGTATGTATCAGAAAGGATATATATAATAAATTTCACATATAAAATATTTTTTGGTATATTAATTTATTTATGGATTTAGTTGTATACATTAAAACATATTAACTGATATAAAATTTGTTATTATGTATTAAGTTATTTTATTTTTATACTCTTTTAATATGTACAATGATTAGTCATTAATAATATTAATTTTTTATTTTGTATATGATTAGACATTCTAATAGATTTGATGATTATATTTTTGATTGAGCAACACTTGCATAAAAATTTCTACCGTAAAAATTACTAAATATAGATAATTAATAAAATTAATCAAACGCGCGTCCAATCCCAGTAAACTAAACTCCCCCATACCTTCCCCCAGACCCCACCCGCCCCCACCACTACATACACACACCATACATATTAATAACGCAGAAACCCACTTAGCAAGTTTATTAAAATTTATTTTAGTTTTTTATTTTATAAACTATTATATTAATTAAAAAATATTTATTTAATATTATATTATAAATAAATACTTATACATATAGTAAAACATATTTAATTTTACAGTAATATATATTTGCCCTAATAGTAACACATATTTGTCTCTCAATTTGTGTTACTATATAGGCAAAAATGTGTTACTATAAAGACAAAATATATTTTCATGAGAATAAATATGTGTTTCTTAATTTATCCATCATCCCTTTAAATTTAGGTATATTGTTTCATTAATACATATGTTATTTTATGGAAAAAATAATTATTTCTATAAAAATAAATAAATATTTGTGAATAATCAATATTTGTTCTTATAGTAACACACATTTTGCTCTTGCATTATGTAAAAAATTATTTATTCTATAAAAATAAATGAATGTAAGTAAAATAACAAGATTTTATAAGATAGTAACACAAATTTGCTCTACTAGTAACACAAATTAGTCTCCCAGTTTGTGTTACTTTATGGGCAAATGAGTGTTACTATATGGACAAAATATATTTTTATAAGAATAAATATGTGCTTCTTAATTTATTAATTATTCCTTTAAATCTAGGTATATTGTTTCATGTAATACATATGTTATTATATGAAAAAAATATTATTATTTCTATAAAAATAAATAAATATTTTTGAACAATTAATATTTGTTCTTATAGTAACACACATTTTGATCATGCATTATGTGAAAATAATTTATTCTATAAAAATAAATAAATATATGTAAAGTAACAATATTTTATAAGATAGTAACACATATTTGCTCAGATAGTAACACACATTTGTCTCCCAATTTGTGTTACTATATGGGCAAATGTGTGTTACAATATGAGCGAAATATAATTTTATTATAATAAATATGTGTTTCTGAATTTATTTATTATCCCTTAAAATCTAGGTATATTATTTAATGTAATACATATGTTATTATATTAAAAAAAAATTATTTCTATAAAATAAATAAATATTTGTGAATAATCAATATTTATTCTTAAAGTAAAACACATTTTTCTTTTTCATTATGTGAAAAATTATTTATTCTATAAAAACAAATGAATATGTGTACAATAACAATATTTTATAAGATAGTAACACACATTTGCTCTAATAGTAACATATATTTGTTCTTCAGTTTATGTTACTATATGAGTAAATGTGTGTTACTATATGAGTAAATGTATGTTACTATACTAACATAAATTGAGAGCAAGTTTTTAAAATTATTATATAATATTATTTAATTTATTTTTAAATTTATAATAATTAAAAAATAATAAATTTAAAATTCTATACTATTTTGTATAAAATAAGAATTGGGCTTGGGTGTGTGTTGGGTGTGTGTGAAAAGGGCGGTGGGGGGGGGGGGGGGGGTTGGGGGATCATAAGGAGGATTGGTTACACTTACATTGCATGAGAATATGAATTGGGCGCGTGCGTGGTTAGAGAAGCGTTGCACGTGAATTCTTTTTTTCTTTTAATCTATTTTTAGAAATTTCTACGGTAGAAATTTCTATATAAGTTTTTGTCTTTTTGATTAGGGTCATAATTGCATCTTTTTGCATCCAATTCTATATGCTTTTGGTGTGCTTATGTTCATATTTGACCCTAAAATGATATACTTTGTGCATTTAATCCTTTTTGGCTAGAAAGTTGTGATTATAGGTAGGGGTGGAGCAAATACCAAAAATACCGGTATACCGTACTTACCATACCGAAAAATACCGAATTTATCAAAAATTTCGGTATGGTATGATACCAAACTGATATTTTCGGTACGGTATTGATATAGAATTTTAAAATTTTCGGTATACCGGTATATACCGAAATACCGAAATATTTTCGGTATAAACAGGTATACCGAAATATTCCGGTATACCGATTATTTTCGGTACACCAAAAATATTTCGGTATCTCGGTATACCGGTATATACCATTTTGGTAATTTAATAATAAAATTTAATATTGAATTTTATTTTATTTAATTAATATTATACTTAAATTATTCGGTATGGACCGGTATGGCGGTATATACCGGTATGGGCGGTATACTGACATAGTCGGTATTTCGGTATGGACCTGTATTTCAGTATAGATCGGTATATATCAAAATATCGGTACGGTACGGTATACCAAAATTTTCGGTACGCTATACTGTATGCATTTTTGGAATACCGAAATTTTGATATACCAAAATCTGGTATACCAAAAATTTCGGTACGGTATTGGTATGCAAAAATGCATACCAAAAATTTTAGTACGGTATACGGTATGGGCGGTATGGTACGGTATGGTACGGTATGCCACCCCTAATTATAGGTGAAAATGAGCAAAATGAGGAAGAAACGAGCAAGATCGAGAAAAGTCTGGAATTCTTGAGTTGAGTCAATTGGTACAAATAATATACCATGTTGAAGAGCTCGAAGAGAGGGTCGCAACGCAATAATAATCGAGTCAATCGGAGCTCTAGAACTCAAGATATGAAGAAAACAACTCGCTAGGCAGCACGTCAATGCAGATCGCGCGGTTTCGTTCTGGAACTGTAGATAACATCGCGCACGATCGTGATCGACAAGAGTGAAGTTGTGGTTCGGCAGTTTGGTAAAGCACACGAACTCGCTGCCGATCACGATCGGTAGCCCTCCAGTTCACGTTCGGCAGCAGTTCCGAAATTTCACAATTTCAGGGCTATTTTCGTGTTTTTGCGCTTTTTAATGAAGGGCACTTTGGACTAAACATTGTAGGCACTATAAATACCTCAAGGATCAGATTTTCATGGATCTAGATCATAATTCCAAGTTTTTAGATTAGTTTAGAGAGAGAATTAGGTAGTTACTTAGTGGGTTCTTAATTAGATTCAATCTTCTTTCTTCCATAACTTTTGATCCGTCCGTCGGATTTTAGATCCATTTATTCCTACATACTCGTAGTGATTAGAGCTTCATTCTTGCAGTTCATTTTTGTATTTCGAGCTTTGGATCAAGACTTAGCATTTTGGAGATTTGTAGATTGTATTCAATTTCTCTACATATGGTAAGTTTTCCTTTAATTCTCTTGTTTTAGTTCTTAATCATGTTGTTTAAAATGTTAATTGTTGATTTTCAATTCCAATTAGCCATGGGCTAATATCCTTGTTGTATGGTTTTATGAATACTATGGGAATTTAGTCTCTTGTTAATCCTATGCATGAATTAGTGATCTTAATGGATTAGTTCTCTTATTAATGACTTGTATGAATGCTTGAGATGTTTAATTGGAACGTATGGCTTATATGTTTTAGCAATGAAATGAGAATTGAGTTATAAGAACTTTATGCATACCAAGTGTTTGATATATGGCTTGTATGATCAATGAGAATTGCATATTAGCCTAAGACCTCTTAATTTGAGTGTTGGAAGTTGTAGAGAGATCTAGATATCCAATAGAGTCCTTACCTTGTGTTGTAGAGAGATCTAGACACTAGTTGGCTTGATTAAAACACCAAGAGATATTTTGCATGCTAGGATAGATAGGATACTAGAGGAACCATAGTAGGATTACTTCCATGCACACTTCACACTTGCTCACTTCTTTGAGGTGATAGTTAGGATTTACTATTCTTGCTTGATTAGTAGATAGGAACATGATCTTTTCTTACTTTCCTAGCTATCTACCTTTGTAAACACTCAATACTCGCTTGATATCGCATCATTTCCCTGTGTTCGATATTTAACTTGGTTAACTGGCCGCGACAACAACGACCACGTACACTTGCGTGGAAATCATACACGATTTTTGCAAACAAGTTTTTGGCGCCGTTGCCGGGGAAACGATCTCTTTGTTGAGCAAGTTGTTGATTGTTTACTTGAATATTTTGAATGTTGTTGGTTTGAATTGTTTGTTTGTTTGAGCATCCTTGAGTCTCGGCAACGCCAAAACAAGTTTTTGGCGCCGTTGCCGGGGAAACGGTCTCTTTGTCAAGCTAGTTGATGTTTGTTTACATTATTTTTCTTCGTTTTTATTGTTTGATTGTTACTATTCTTGGTGAGAATTGATACTTGCTTGTTTTTGTAGGAGTGAGCTCTATTGAGATGGGCGAATACAATCATTACTCGTATTCTCCACAAATTATATCATCTCCTAATCCATACATTTATCAACTTTACCCATTTAAAACCCTAACCACTTTCGATAAAATCTCCATGTTAGAAGAGTGTATGAAGTACATTATGATCATGTTATGGAACCAAACTCAAATTCCACCACCTCCACAAGATGTTTCTTATCCTTCTAACTCATATACATCTCGAGATTCCTACTCCTATATAGATCCACATTCCTACACTTTACCCTCTCCTATGCCTCTCCATCATGATGAAACTCTTCAAAGTCATACTAATGATACTCTAGCCTACATCCTCAATCAACTCGAAGAAATAAAAAAGGAGTATGAAAGGTACTTTGAGGAGACCAATGTGAAGTTTGATCAAATTGTCAAAACTCAAGGAGATCAAATCAAGAGCTTAGAGCTCCAATTGGGGCAATTGACCCAACAAGCCCATGAGATTTGTGAAATGTCATATCAAGATTCCTCCTCTCATCATGATTATACATGCTCCTACACTCCATACCTTCCTATGACTTTCCATCAAGAGGACACTTCTTCAAGCTATGTGGAAGATATGTTAGCTCAAATCCTCAAGAAATCAATAGAAATGAGAATGGAATGGAAAATGGACTATGAGGAGACAAACGAGAATTTTGATGAAATGTTCATGTCTCAAGGTCATCAAATCACGAATTTGGAGTTCCAATTGGAGCAATTGAGCATTCAAGTCGATTATGAGGAGGAAGATGCGGGTAATGATAAAGAAAAAGAGGAAGTGGAAAGAATGGTGGAAGAAGGGCAAGTGGAAGATGAAGATGATAAGCATCATGAGACAATTAAATATATTTCTATTGTAAATTGTATTGGAGCTCAAATTTCTTTTGAACTTTCTCATGCTTACATTGACTATGAAATTCCTATTATTAATGATGATATTGCTTATAAATTTCCTCATTCTACATTGATTAGGAATCAAGAAGAAAAGAAGGATGGACTAGAAGAAGAAGAAAGAGAAGAGTGTGAAAAGGAGGAGGAAAAAGAAGAAATTGATGAAAGTGAAGAGGATGATGAAGATAAAGATGATCATGAAGAGATCAAATTTACTCATGCTCAAGATACCTCCGATCTTAAGAGCTTTATGAATCCTTTTTACAATTATATTGAGTATGATATTAATCCTCTTTATGATGATAATGAATATGATACTTCCTTTGTGTATATTGATAGGAATCAAAATCAAGAAGAGGAGGATAAGGAAGGAGAAGATTCAAGATCTGGAAAAGAAAAAGAACTAGAAGAGGAAGATGAATGTCCACTCATGGACATGAGCTTCATGGAAGAAAAACAACAAAATGAAGTAGAGGAGGAGCCTACACTTGAAATAAGCATTTCTAAACTCTTGGACTCTTCTACTTGTGCTATATTGGATAATATTGTTTACTGTGAATTTATCTTGCCTCTTGAATTGATTGATGATAAGATTGAAATGAGAATCCTCTTGAATCTATTTGATAGAAGGAAATGGGGGTGGAATGGTGTTTTGAGAAAAGATGAGGAGAAAATTGTATGTGCTTACAAGTATAAATTGAAAAGGAAAGTAGGTGTTTGGGGAAGAAATCCTACGTGTTTCCTTGATTTTGAAACTATGAGATTAGAGTGGGATGGCAGGGATGACAAATATCCTTGGCCATTTAGCTAACATTGGTGCGTCCGGCTAGGGGACGTTAAATTTAAGCGCTAGATGGGAGGCAACCCATCCTTAAAAAATGTTGCTTGTTTTGTTGTTTGCTTTGTAGGTTAGATAGTGTTATTTGTTTTGATTTGCTTTATATGAGGTAGTGTCTTCTCTTACCTTGGTTGGTGCATGTGATTTATCATAGTTTGGGGGTGTTACCTCTTGGTATATATTGTGATTTCTTGGTTTAGTTGAGCTTATACATGCATTGTTGGTTCATTGATTCACTGCAAATCCTATTTTCATCACTCTTTGCCAAACTTTTAGGATCTTTGATCCAAAAAAGTTTGGGGGGGTGTGTTTTTGTTCTTCAAATGTTAGATTTGCAATGAAGTGTGAGCTTGAGAAGGATGTCTTGAGGAGAATTCTCTCTCACTTGGCCAAGAAAGACATTTTCATGTAAGTGGCAATTCACTTTCCTATTCTGAATCCCAACTCAAGGTATGTCTTTACACTTATCTCTTCTTAATTGCTTCCATTCTTAGGTTTAGTTTGCTTGATTGTAGATTGATATTTTGAGCTTTATTGTGATTCTTGTGGTATTGTGCTTTGATTGAGTGCATTGCATGATCTTTTCTCCACTTTGCCAAACTTTTTAGACCTATGGTCCAAAAAAGTTTGGGGGTGTGTGTTCGTTTCGTAAATCTCATTGCAATGCTATGTTTAGGATGATTTTAGTGCTTCCTTGATGTTTTAGACCATATGCTTATGTGATGTCTTGTTTTGCTTGTTGATTTTTGCCATTGTTGCTTGTTTTGAGTAGTGGACGCATGAGATATGTTTATGGTTATGTGGATGCGTTGATAGTTCATGTTGGATGTAGTGGAGTTATGGCTTGATTCTTATCTTGTCTTTTGTGCTATAGATTTGATGATACTTGAGATTTTGATGATATGAGCAATTTTTATATGAGATGAGTCATGATCACCCTACCTGTGAGGTTTTGAGCCATCTATGCCCGTTTCAATCTTGAACGGATGATATTCTTTGTTGTGAGTTCCACACATGTGCATTATACTCTAGAACTTGACTTTGGTCTTGTTTGAGGCTACATTAGACATTGATTTCACATGATATGATTTGAGACATTTCTTTGATCTAAATTAAGTCACTTTGCCCTATGACCCTACCTTGATATTATTATCCATTGCTCACCATTTTGTGCCTATTGACCTTTCCTTTGGCTAACCACACTTTAAGCCATTTTCCTTCCTTTTTGGAACTCTCTTGTCCCTATGATTAGTAGAGTGAAAAGAAGGAATGAAGATTGACGATATGATGAAGAATATGGTGGCCTAAAGTGGAAGATATGAAGAATTTTATGCATGGATTGAAAATTTTTGAAAAAGGCAAGTGCTAGCAAAGCAGGAGAAAAAATTGACTTTTGTTGAAAATATGGTCAAGTGGACCTTTGTTTTGAGTATGGCTATTAATTGCAAAGAAAGGGAAGAATGATCTTGAAAGTGTGATTTTGAAGAGCATAAAGAATGTGCACAATTGCATGAAGATGTGAATGACTATTACTTGATTCCTTCTATGCTTTACTAATCATACTTAGTCACTCTTATCCATATCTATCCTTCCCTACCAAAGAGCCAACATTACAACCTTATGAAAGTCATCATTGATGTGTGAATAACTTGTCATTTCAAGTGGTGGAGAATTTGAGACTTGAGTCAAGCTTATGGTAGTATTTGTATCATTGTGTGAAGATTGAGAGAACCTCAAACACTTGAGAGATGAGCTATACACTTCTATGTGAGGATCATGACTTGTTGATTTGACAATTTGTTCATTGAGTCGATTTTGATTGTTGATTTGATGAAATTGCATTTTAGACTTGTTTGATATTGAGCTATGATTCTATGACATTTGACTTGTACTTGATGCTTCATTGATACAATTATTCCCCTATCTTATCGCTTCGTTGCTCGAGGACGAGCAACAATCTAGTTTGGGGGTATGATTAGGGTCATAATTGCATATTTTTGCATCCAATTTTATATCCTTTTGGTGTGCTTATGTTCATATTTGACCCTAAAATGATATACTTTATGCATTTAACCCTTTTTGCTAGAAAGTTGTGATTATAGGTGGAAACGAGCAAAACGAGGAAGAAACGAGCAAGATCGAGAAAAGTCCAGAATTCTTGAGTTGAGCCAATTAGTGCAAATAATATACCATGTTGAAGAGATCGAAGAGAGGGTCGCAACATAAAAAGAATCGAGTCAATCGGAGCTCTAGAACTCAAGATATGAAGAAAATAACTCGCTAGGCAGCACGTCAACGTGGATCGCGCGGATTCATTCTGGAAAGGCAGATAACGTCGCGCGTGACCTCGCGTGCGATCGCGATCGACAGGAGTGCAGTTGTGGTTCGGTAGTTTGGTAAAGCGCGCGAACTCGCTGCCGATCACGATCGGCAGCCCTCAAGTTCACTTTCGGCAGCAGTTCCGAAATTTCACAATTTCAGGGCTATTTTTGTATTTTTGCGCATTTTAATGAAGGGCACATTGGACTAAACATTGTAGGCACTATAAATACCTCAAGGATCAGATTTTCAAGGATCTAGATCATAATTCCAAGTTGTTAGATTAGTTTAGAGAGAGAATTAGGTAGTTACTTAGTGAGTTCTTAATTAGATTCAATCTTCTTTCTTCCATAACTTTTGATCCATCCGTCGGATTTTAGATCCGTTTATTCCTACATACTCGTAGTGATTAGAGCTTCATTCCTACGGTTCATTTTTGTATTCGATCTTTGGATCAAGACTTAGCATTTTGGAGGTTTGTAGATTGTATTCAATTTCTCTACATATGGTAAGTTTTCCTTTAATTCTCTTATTTTAGTTCTTAATCATGTTTTTTAGAATGTTAACTGTTGATTTTCAATTCCAATTAGCCATGGGCTAATATCCTTGTTGCATGGTTGTATGAATACTATGGGAATTTTTTCTCTTGTTAATCCTATGCATGAATTAGTGATCTTGATGGATTAGTTCTCTTATTAATGAATTGTATGAATGCTTGAGATGTTTAATTGGAATGTATGGCTTATATGTTTTAGCAATGAAATGAGAATTGAGTTATAAGAACTTTATGCATACCAAGTGTTTGATATATGGCTTGTATGATCAATGAGAATTGCATATTAGCCTAAGACCTCTTAATTTGAGTGTTGGAAGTTGTAGAGAGATCTAGACATCCAATAGAGCCCTTACCTTGTGTTGCAGAGAGATCTAGACACTAGTTGGCCTGATTAAGGCACCAAGAGATCTTTTTCATGCTAGGATGGATTGGATACTAGAGGAACCATAGTAGGATTACTTCCATGTACACTTCACACTTACTCACTTCTTTGAGGTGATAGTTAGGATGTACTATTCTTGCTTGATTAGTAGATAGGAACATGATCTTTTTTTGCTTTCCTAGCTATCTACCTTTGTAAACGCTCAATACTCGCTTGATATCGCATCTTTTCCCTGTGTTCGATATTTAACTTGGTTAACTTGCCGCGACAACAACGACCACGTACACTTGTGTGGAAATCATACACGATTTTGGCAAACAATTTCTAAAGTTATAGTTAGTATATAATAATGGATAGTAATATATTGGGGAGTTTTTAATTTTTATACTTTATAATATTAGGTATTACATTGTGTTTTTAAATTTTACTTAAAATAAAATATATTTCTAAATTTATCCTTTATTTTTTATGTAATGAAATATATATATAATTGGTTCCCGTGCAACGCACATGAGTGTACTATCCTAGTTAGGGTTAATATCAATTTGCAACCCGTACTATACTACATTATTCAATTTACAAACTATACTATTTTTTCAATCAAATTGCAACCCGTACAATATATAATTGATCGATTGATACCTCAATTCAATTTTTTATTTTTATTCCGGCAAGAGTATTTTTTTAAGGTTATATTTGTCAATTCCTAATTATTTATTTTTATTAACCCAAAAATTTTAATTTTGATTAAAAAACCCTAATCCACACCCACTATCTCTAATTTCTACCGAGAGACATCGTGGGAAGGAATAAAAAATGCAAAAAAAAAAAAAAACAATTGAAGAGACGATGTGAGAAGAATTGAGGGTACGATGGCAAAATCATCCAGAGTCTTTGACTAAGGGTAAAATTCAAAAAACTAGGAGACGTGATTGACTTGCACCGTTGGATTGCTAAAACCTATTGGAGTCGGGCTGGACACACTTAGACTCTGGGGATGACGCATGTTGAGTAGATTTAAGATTCAATTTCTTTGTATTCAACTTTGTCCATGGAGTTAAATGATATTAGTCGAGCATACATTAAGTTAGGTTAGATATTCATGGGATTCATTTAGAATTTAAACTTTTAAAATTGTATTTGTATCATGTATATATTTTGATTATTCTGATTTGTAAAATGAGTGAAATACGACTCATATTTTCTATAACTGATATTATATTTTTTTGCAGTGTTATTTCCTTCATAACTCTCCATTGTGATTGAGTAGAGTATCTTGAGCGATTTTAAAAGAAGAATTGTGTATGGGTTAGCGAATTAGACAAAATAATGATAAATATATACTGCCAGGAATGTGGTGTCCTAACTATGGTATGATATTCTAATTTTTTCTCTTATAGCATTTTTTAATAGTGTTTTTTATGCAATTTTTCTTGATTGTTTGAGTTCCTGTTATTTTAAAGAGAGTGATGGCCAAAAATGAAAACTAAAAATATATTTGATCTCATCTGTCAAATAGTCTTTAAACATGTTAGTATGGAATAAGCCTGCTATTGAGATTTTTAACTCAGTATGGTCTTGTAGTTATATTCAAATTTATGTAAATAGGATTGATATCTTATTTAAAAAAGAGAGAGTTTGTAGATTAAATATAACGTGCAAATAATAAGTTAGTCATCAGAATGATCAAAATTTTATTGTTCTCCAAAATAATAAGTAGATTTTCTAAGGTCTACATCATTCTACACATTTTTAATATTTATTTTCTAATGCATTACCACTCATTATTCCTGAAGAAAAAGAAAAGAAATAAATTAAATTCTGTCTAATCATGCCTAGCCTCATAGTAATTAGTTTTCACTCTTCATCTTAATTTATTGATTCAAACAAGTACTTACTTGAGTAGTTATAGTAAATTAGTCAATCTCAACATAAAATTATATGAAAATTAAAATGTTATAGATATTATTATAAGTCAATTGATTCAATTTTAGATAAGAGTCTGTACATATTTTACTTGTAAATATTAAATTAAACCATGTGTATTACTTTTTGTAAATTATTTTTTAATCATTTTGTGTGGTATACTTAATTTTGATTTTTACGTTGTGTTTTTCCACTCCACCAAGTCTTGGTTCTGAATCATTTACCATACGGATGCACCATTCTGGTAAGATTTTCAGAGATTTAGGAAAGACGTGTTATATTGGGTCTGTGATCAATTATATTGACTTTTGTCATCCTGATGAAATGTCTATGATTGAATTAGATGAGATGGCATCTGAATTTGGTCTTAAGGACGATGTATTGTTCCATTGTAGTAAGGGTGGAATAGATGAATACTTTGACTTGTTTCCAGTTAAAACTGACATAGATGCATTAAACCTCGTTAAGTTTATTGAGGAAAATAGGATGGTTGGACTTTTTGTTAAGCATGGTTTTAGAGGATAGGTTAGAAGAATTAGTTAGTGTTCATATTGAGGAAAGTGTGTTTCCAAGTATTGATGAACTCTTGGGAGTTATGGGTGAGTATGATCAGATGAAAGATCATATAGGGAGTAGTGAGTTTTTTGAAAAGTACAATTTGATTGATAATTCTTTAAGTGATGAAAGTTATGATGTACAATCTTGGGGTTCTGATTCTGAATTTTCTGAAAAAAATGTTAAAAGTGAATTTGATATTTCAGATGATGATGTATTATTTGATGCTAAAATTGATGATGATGTTGAATGGGGAGGTCTAAAAAACCAACTTATTATACATGAAGAAGCAACAGCAGAAAAGCGAAATAATGTGGGGAAGGGTAAGTCAAATGTAACAAGAGTAGGGGTGAAAGATGATGAATTTTATGTGGGAATGTGTATTGATGACATCAGTGAATCTAGAAAAAATGTAAGGTTTCATGCTATAAGGCTAGGTAGGGATGTCAAATTCACAATCAACCATTCTAATAAAGTGTAGGCAAAATGTAAACATCCTTCATGCCCATGGGTTATTTATGCATCTCAAGCTCAACATGAGGATACAATTCAAGTAATTTTTTTTTACATTACTTCTCAATCTTATTTATGTGTATTATTTTGGCTTCTTGCTTTCTTTTTATCCATTAGGTGAAAACATACAATAATCAACATAAATGTCCTAGGGTTCAAAAGGTGACGGTTGCATATGCTACATTGTTGGGTGAACTTTATAAGGATAACATTTACACAGATCCTAGATGGCTTGTGGACTTAATGCATAGGGTGTTGGGTTTCTAAAGACCTAAAGATAAATATCCCTAAACTTCAATTGTATAGGGCTAAACATAAGGTGCTTAAAGAGGGTGTTTTTCGTGATATTAAACAATACTCACTGTTATGGTCTTATGCAGAAGAGGTTAGAGGAACCAATCCAGGTACAACGGTGAAAATTAAGTGTAAACAGGTAGGTGAAATTTGTAGATTTAATAGGATCTACATATGTTGGGGTAGTCTGAAAAGGGGATTTCTAGAAGGAAGTAGACCAATAATATTTTTTTATGGGTGTCACTTGAAAGTGCGACAGAAGGTATTATCTTGAGTGCTATAGGAATTGATGGAAATAATGGGGTGTATCCATTTGCCTATGAAATTGTTGAGAAGGAGAAGAAAAAGAGATGGTTGTGGTTTTTGGGCTTGTTGCTGGAGGATTTAGTCATACAAAACTTTCATCAATGGACAATCATGTCAGATAAACAAAAAGGGTTGATTGATGCAGTTGAACATTCGATGCCTAGTTGTGAGAATAGATTTTGTGTCCAACATTTATATTCGAATTTTAAGCAATTACATAAGGGCTTGACGTTGAAGAACATATTGTGGAAGGCTGCAAGGGCTTCTAGGGTAGTTGATTTTGAGGAGACAATGCGCCATGATTTTGAGAGCTAGAAGTAAACCAATTGTGAACTTGTTGGAATGTATTAGACTATTGTATGAAGAGAATTCATACAAAAAGGGATCAAATTCAAAATTGTCATGGGGAGATTTGTCCTAAAATAGAAAAGTTATTAGAAGAGTTGAAGAAGAGTTCAAGTGACTTCATTCAACATTGGAATGGCCATGACCAGTTTGAGATTGAGAATGCATATGGATCTAAATTCAAAGTGCATTTGGGAGATAAAACTTATAGCTGTATGAGGTGGGAATTAAGTGGGGTTCCATGTCCTCATGCAATAAGTGGAATGTATTTCATGGGATACAATCTAGAGGACTTTGTTGATAATTGCTACAAGAAAGAGACATTCATCAAAACATACTCCAACTTGATGGTTGCTTTGGGCAGTCATGAAGAATGGCCCAAGACGGTGCTCCCCAATCTCACACCTCCAAAAATTGAAAGAATGCCAGGAAGGCCTAAACAACATAAGAGAAAGCCACAACCTGGTGAAGCTAAAAAGGCGCCAATCATTTCTAGAAAGAATGGCACAAAAAAACTGGGAAGAAACGACAGGATAATGACATGCTCATTGTGCCACAAAACATACCACAATGCGAGAACTTGTGACACGACCACACTCACTCGTACCAATTGAACCCAAGTATATATAAAACACAACCTGAAAACCAGCTATAATTTTTTTCAATATACAACATAACACTATATCAAACCCAACAACCTGTTTACATTCACAAAAGTAGTTTCAAACCACACAAACAAACTATGTCACCTCCAAAACCATAGATCAGAATCTATAATTTACAATATGATACAGTACCGGTTTAAACAAACACAATATACTACAACGGAAGCAAAATAAGCTACGGCCCTGTCCGCATGTCGTCATGTATGTACACTGCAACTCAAAAAGCCTGCAAGAGCGCTACAGCTAATCCAGTTTCATCACTCCATCACATATCATCAGGATTACCTACAATGCATAAACTACATGAGATTTATAAATCTCAGTAAGCAGAAATTATGCATGATATGAAGTTTCTCTAAAAAATCCTTCCCATGCACAATGCACTCTCATTTGAAAACATCAATTTATTTCTGAAATACTTATTAAGGGCCCTTGACACACTGTTATGCACTGGCACTAGCACACAACTCTAATAAATGTATATATAATCAAGTGGCCACTATAAGTATGACCCGACTTGAGGACCACCCTCTTGTGGCCCAACAAGGGTCCTCTATCGCGCCCCTTATGTCCACCAGGAAGTATCCCTCCCCGTTAAATCACACTGCGAAGATCATCCCCCAACGGCCTAGCGAGGTCCATCACCAAACTTGACCCCCCATCCGTTCAAAGGTCCCCTCTATAACATAAACACACCATAGATATAGACGTTGGCCCACGCTAGGTAGTCTACGCTAGGTTTCCCTAGGTCGCTCCTTCTCAGGTGGTCCCTTCCGCCCTCGATGCATAATCAGTGGTCAATCACACAAATTTAGAAAACTTTCACATGATAATGCATGATATGCATGATGCTCATGCAATCAATTATACTTAACAAAATTCACAGATTATTGAACTCACAGGTTCAGTCCACATCAACTATGGAGCTCACAGACTCCTTTTACAACACATATAGAGCTCACAGGTTCATTCCACATCAAATACAAAGCTCACAGGCTCATTTCATATAATCACAGAATATAAATCACAATTACAGTCAACTTAAAATAATATGTCTATGCATTGTAGTTGCAAATAAATTTCTACTTACCTTGAGTTGCCGAGGCGTTGATAATTCAAACCTTCAAGTTTCCTTTATCGCTTTTTACTATTGAATCTAGTAAAAGACCAATTATGAATATCATATATTACAAATTATTCTTCTAACTAATATTAGGAATAAACTTACCTTTTTATCTATATGTATATTTATCAGAAAGATAATTATTAACATTACTAACTATAATATCATACTAAATAGATATAAGAAACAGATATACTAACATAAAATTGAAAATAAGAAATTTATCCCACTACATATATAAAATTGTATACCAAATCTCTATAATTAATAGAGCATCTAAAATTCAATCTATAGAAAACATGAGTACATACAGGAAACCATAGCGACAAGAGACTAAGCAGGCAATTAAGGTGTACATATTCTTAGGGTAAATATTTACCTAATTTTTCTTCCTCGATACCCTTCTTCTCTCTTTTTGCGAGTTCGTCTCGTTTTCGTAGGAGATATCATATTTGAATGCTAACAGCGACTTTAAAACCAAAATGAACATTCCTTAACCACCGCCACACTTACCTTTTGATTAAGGAAATATTTTATTAAAAAGTTATAAATATACTTACGTGTACACTTGTAACCATGAGTTAACATTCTTAGTCAACTTAGTATTCATTATCTCTAATATTATAAAATACTATTACTATTGATACTAGCAAAATATATATGCATATATGTACTGGGTGTGTGCGTTCAGTGACGGAGCCAGAAATTTTGGACAGGGGCCCAATTAATATTTTTATAAAGATGAAATAATGTTTTAATTATAAAATATTTATTATAAATTTATGAAAACATCTAATTTTATTAATTTTAATTGAACAAGTTAAGTTTTGTTATGAATTTGAAAAAAAATAAAATTAATTGTTCCGATTATACAAAAGAGGTCAGATGATGTTAAAATTGCTAAAATATTAATTTCATTAAAAATTTAATTTCTTTCTTTAGTTAGAACGTAATCATAATATTCATCAACATTTTAACTTCTAATTATTCTATTAATGTGGAGGATAAATATTTTTAAAATTTATTAAAATATTATTAAGCACTATATATTGTATATTTTAAATAACATAGTACTCGAAATTTTTTAATAATAAAATGTGCAATTTTATTAATGATTTTTTTGTGATAGAAAAAAATAGATAATAATATTAAATATTTTGATTATAAAACTTAATTAAAATAATGCAAAAAAAAAAACGAATGAAACAAGAAAAGAAAAACAAAAGTTAAATTATAGTAATTGAACCCTCACCTTTTCTAGAAGAGGGAATTTATACTTATACTTCAAACCAATCAAACACATTTACATAAAAATTATATTTAGAAAACATTATATATATATATATATATATATATATATTAAAAAAATTAAAATTTTCATCGGGCCCAGTGCCCCCTGTACCCTGCTTAACTCCGTCAATGTGTGTGCTTATATACATATCCATGCATTTGCAAAACAAATATTTGTTTAATCAATGCAATTTAATATAATAAACTATTTTTTCTTAATCTAAAATTAAATTAAAAACACATAAGTTATCTTAAGATTTCTCACTAATACACATGTGAATGTATATATCAACTCATAAATAATTTAACATTTAAAAGCAAAAGAATTAGTATAATATCATAAGTAATACACGAGTAACATAAAATGTACTCAAATAGTAAATAGCATGATAATAAATTAGAGTGAATCTAATGTATAAAATATATTCAAACAATTATAAATTAACACATAAATAATTTAAATGCACATTAAGCATGCAATATATTCAAGCAATTAACATATAAGTAAATAAAATGCATGCAACACATGAAGTTTATTGACCAATAAGTAGTGAGAAACTCAGGTATCACAACTTGCCCATTGAAGTCAAATCCACCACCGGATCAAAGTGATTCAAATCATTGTGGTTTGGATCTCCTTAAACCCATTGATTCACCAACACAATATGTAAGGGTACTTTTTTCATAATACTTTTTTTCCTATTGTTTAAATACTAATATTTTAAAGACTAATTCAAATTATCCTATTATTTAGGGTACAAAGAAAAAAGACAAAATAAAAAAGCAAAGAAAGGAGACACGGTAAGTACAAGAGAGTCACAATTATTTTATATTGGTATTATTTTAATTTTTTTTGTCATTTCTATCATGTTAGGGTGCTTTATTTGCAACTAAATCACTATTTTTTCTTCTTCTTTTTTATATTTTTTTACTTTGCTCTTAATAGACACGTATGAGAATATCCAGCAACATGAAGATAATATCGATATGTTTGATATTCCTGATGAGTTGTGGGATGTAACTACCCCTCAAGAGGCTAAGCAAATTGTAAATGCACGAACTACTCCATCCAGAGTTGCGACACAATCAGCTTCAAATGAAGTGAATCTGAAGAGTACCCAAGATTCTACTATAATTGCTTGAAGAAAATTACAGGTAATAGTAACTTTAGTTTCATTACTTGGGTAACTTAAATTTTTATTTAGTTAGTTAAATTATCAATTACAAATGGTCCATTAAAACCATTACAGGTAAGCAAAGTCATTGCTGAAGCACTTGTGAAATCGCCTGTCCTACAAAGGACTGCAATTGATAGGGATCCTACCAATGCATTGATTAGGCCATGGAAACCTCCCGGCAGTAGCTCCATAACTAGTGAAGTTAGATTTGCACGTAAAAATAGAGAAAAAAGCAAGAATTAATAGTAACGAGGTCTATGGACATATTTTATGGTGGTATAGATTATATGAATATCTAGTACAATTTGTTGCCATAGAGGTGTGTGAACTTCTTTTTGTTGTAGTTATGATGTTTATTGACCCTGTTTTTTTTATCATAGTTATAAAGTCTGTGAACCTATTTTTTAGCCGTGATTATGAGGTATATGAACTTTCTTCTTTTGTCATGGTTTTTGAGGTCTATGAACCTTTTTTTGTCATTTGTGATATGAAATGAATGATGAACATTATATTATTGGGAAGATGTTGTGCATCTTTCTTAAATATAAAGTGCATAGTATTTTAAGAGATTGCCAACATTATTAATTTCATTAGTGTTGTATTATACGTGAGACATAGTGAAAGATATTTTTTTTTGAGTGAGTATTGGTAAAGAGTGAACAAATTTGCATCAATAACAACAATGATACTAAAATAAGTAGTTCACATGTGCTACATAAATTACCTATTGTAAAGTTTATTTAGTTCCAAAATTTAAAAATATGACAAAAATATCATATAAAAATGCTAACAATTTTTCACTAGGAAAATTCACTTACACAGAACCATGTCCAAAATTCACATGGAAATCAAATTTTGGGTATTGAGTACATTTATCAATACATAGTACATTTCACTTAATGCAATTTAATTAAGTCACTTCTCCCTTCCTCTCTTTCATTCTCATGATCTTAATATTATAATTTTTTGTCATTTCAATACATAGATTATAAACTAGGACAAGTTAAGCTTCAGCTTGTTGCTTATTCATCCTAAATCACCTTCAAAATTATTCATCTTATTAATACTAGGATAATTTGTCGAGCTCTTTCATGAATAGAAGGGTCTATCCAGACGAAATAGCTGCAACCGCCATTAAAATTCTGCAATTAGAATCCATTAATTTAAGAGGGATTCATCCATTTAAAAGGAAAATATACTATATAGATGAAGGAAAATTACAATAAGAATAAAAGAGTATAATACAGATTCATATTATCCAATTCATTAGAAATAAATGTCAAGTCTAATACTCTAGTTGCCAAACCAATAAGCCATTTAAATTTTATTCCAACTAGATTCAAATGAAGATTAAGAGAAGTTATTGAAAGAACATAACAGCATTGTTAAAGAACAATGTTAGAGTAACAAAAATAATACCAAAAAATCAAAAAGCAACATAGTGATTTTTCCTTGATGTATAGAGCAGCGAGGAACCCTTTCTTCATGAAATTATTTATGCATATCATATATTCATCAATAACCAAATACCCTGTCTACACTCTGTATTTCATTGATTTTAGAAATGAGAATAATCAGGATATATACATGATACAAATACAATTTTAAAAGTTTAAATTCTAAATGAATCCCATGAATATCTAATCTAACTTAACGTAGAAGATTCTAGATATGTTTGACTAATATCATTTAACTCCATGGACAAAGTTGAATACACAGAAAGTGAATCTTAAATCTACTCAACCTGCGTTATCCCCAGAGTCCAAGTGTGTCCACCCGTCTCCAATAGGTTTTAGCGATCCAACAGTGCAAGTTGATCACGGCTCCTAGGTTTTTGAATTTTACCCTTGTTCAAACACCCTAGAGGATTTTGTCATCGTCCCCTCAATTCTTCTCACGTCGTCCTTTCAATTGAATTTTTTTTTGCATTTTTTATTCCTTCCCGCGATGTCTCTCGGTAGAAATTAGAGATAATGGGGGTGGAATAAGGTTTTTTTTTAATCAAAATTAAAAAAATTGGGTCAATAAAAATAAATAATTAGGAATTAACAAATATAAACTTAAAAAAATACTCTTGCGGAAAAAGAAATCAAAAATTGAGTTGAGGTATCAATCGGTCAATTTTATATAGTACGAATTGCAATTTGATTGAAAAAATAGTATATGTTGTAAATTGAATAATGTAGTATAGTACGGGTTGCAAATTGATATTAACCCAATAAATTAACACATAAATTGTAACGCTCAGCTTAAATAAATTCATTTTACAGCTTATAGGTTACCATTTGAGGTTTTAAGTCGAATTGAGTATTTGAGAATTTAATTTAAGCTTTGAATAATTTATTTTTGGACTTTAATTTATAGTGTTCAAAAGTTAGAGGATTATAATTGGAAAGGAATCCAATCAAGTGGTTTATGTGCCATGTTGATTTTAGGGCATGAAAAAGTATTTTCTGGATTACTTACTAAGTTGGGCTTTTCTACGGTCAGGAAGGGGTTTCGCCCTTCCTGACGTCAGTAAACCAATAGAATTTTGACAAATAATATTACATTGCCCTGGGCGACATAGTTTCGCTCTAAGCAAAAAAAATAACTTTTAAAATTTAGAAAATAAAAATTACTGAAATAACCTTTTATAATTTTTTAAAAGTTATTTTTTTCTAATTTTTAAAAGTTATTTTAATTAAAATATTATTATATCTTAATATATTTTAATCAAATTAAAATTTATATTTTCAAAATTAATTCTTACACCCATTGCGACCGGACCCAGCCCGGCCTGAGCCCGAGTGGCCCGATGGGCCTAGTGGGCCGGGCTAAATAGACCCGGTTCTTTTCGGGCCTATATTTTTTGGGCACATCCTGCCCTGAAACCCGGATTTTTTTAAATATGGACCCAAAAAATACAGGCCCAAAAAGAACCGGGCCTATTTAGCCCGGCCCGTATGGCCCGTCAGGCAACTCGGGCTCAGGCCGGGCTGGGCCCGGTCGCAATAGTTGTAAGAATTAATTTTGAAAACATAAATTTTAATTTGATTAAAATATATTAAGATATAATAATATTTTAATTAAAAAGATAATTTGGTAATTTTAATTTTATTTAATAATATTAATTAATTTTTTTAACAGTGTGATCACCTTATGCATAGTGCAATCGCCCTAGTGCAAAGTGCAATCACTTCAAAATAATATTGTACGTTAAATTATGAATCTTAAGGTATTTAGGGGTTTTACTGACGTCAGGAAGGGCGAAGCCTTCCTGACCATAGAAAGACCCTACTAAGTTTGTAAAGTTAGAAAGTATTTGGGATTAACTAGAATTAAGTTTATTAATTAATTAAGGATTTTATTAAGTGATAATTATCTTGAGGGTAGATTAGTCTTTTTGAAAAATTAGTTAATTTATGATTTAGTATTTTTATCATATTCTGGCCAAGGGAAATTTTAGTATTTGGGTTAATTAAATTTTAAATTAAGAAGTGGATTAATTAGGAATTTCTTTTAAGTTACTTGGAGATAAGTTTTAAATTTATAGGTGGACTTAGGGCACATGTAGTGTTTCGGCCACTTATTTAATGCTGCAGCAATGATGTATTTAATCTTAGTTTAATGAAGTTTGTTTATAGGATAATTAAGATTTTTTAAATTTAATTCTTGGGAGTTAAGTATTGAAGGAGTCAACCCACTCTCTTATTATTGAGGAAACCACCGAAATTGCGTGAAGGAGTAAGATATTTTCTTGGTTTACCTAGTCTATTTCTTTGATGAAGATACGTATAGTTAAATATAGGAACATGATCTATTTTGTCATTTTTCAACATGCAATGGTCTTTTCTGCCCTATTCCCAAAAAATGATCTATTTTTCCCTTAGTGATGTCATGTTAATCCCACACCCAAACCTTTATCCTATCCTTGACATGAATAACAAACAAGCCCTTATTTTCTAAATAAATTTATAAAAAAAATTGTAAATAAATTTTTAAAAAAAACAAAACTTATTATTTCTAACCTAATTCCCAAATACGATTTACATCTTCTTCTTCGTCGAAGAACATCGTCGTCCTTGGGCCGCCGCCGTTCGTTCGTCGAAGAACACCGTCGCTTTGCTCAGCCGCTTGTCATGGACATCCTCTCCACTAGTCGTCTTACACCCGGGGATTCCCTCTTTGTAATTCGGTTTTCTTAGTTTTCGTTCATTCATTTGACCTATTGAAGGTATGTTCTCTTCTAAACCCATCCACTGCAATCTATATTAAAATGCAATTCTGTGTTACATTTGAATACGCGGTTAAATTTGTTGTGTTATATCCACTGAATATACTGTATCCATTGAGCTTGATGAAATGCCTATGAAGGGGAAAATATATGCTTTGTTCCATGTAGAGTGTAACATTTTGCATTTTGCTCTGCCTCTGCCCTACTGGTTTTTTATTTATAAGTTCTCAAATATCATATGTTGTAGGGCTTAAATTTTGAGTGGGCTGTGTTTTAGCATTGCTATTAGGGGTGTGTTGTCAGCTGTACATTTTCTAATCAGAGTCAATTCTGTTTAGCATTGCTATTGTGGGTCTGTTGTCAGCTGTACATTTTCTAATCTGAGTCAATTTTTTTTAGCATTGCTATTAGGGCTGTGTTTCAGCTGCACATTTTCTAATGATTATTCAATTCTGAAATTAATCTTAATGTTATGGTGTTCTACATTGAGATATCTCATTGTTCCTATATTGTGGGTAATGGTGTTTTTGCATGTGTATCATCATAGCTATTGTATGCGAAATGTAGGATCATACTGCTATTGTATACGAAGTTGTTGTGCACAATAAAATCTATATAAACTCAGGCCTTTGTCAAAGATGTGGTTGAGTAATATCCCGCTTCAGGAAAAAATCTTCTACAAGTCCAAATGGACCAAATTCCTGGATAACTGCTTTCTCAAACTCTTGGTTGATCAACATCGTGAGGGACATTGGGCGGGCCGAAGTGAAATTAATATCCGAGCAACCAAAACCGCACTTAGTAGGCTCAATGAAGACACCGGGTCATCGATTTCTTTTGAGGAAGCTGATAGTAGATTATTCCATCTACGGTCCAGGTACGATTGCTTTGTTGATATTCTGAACACCCCTCAGGTCATTTGGGATCAATAATTCAACACAATCTACAGTAATAAAGCAACTTGGAGATTCTTGATAAGGGTTAGTATAAACAAATTCATGCAGTTAAACTGAATACCTACACATGTTTTTAACCACTAGTACTGCATTTCAGGTCGTAAACCCATTGTGTAGTGCATATTATTACAGAGGTGAACCTGAATATGAAAAATATGTGCATCCTATTCCACAAAGATGAACCTGGGATACCTCGTCCACAAGTACCACAACCCTCACAAATCCAACCCCAGCTTGAAGTAGTGGAAATTATGTCCGACTCCAGTGACATATCCGACACTATTGTGTTATCCGACTCAAGTGATGAAGAAGTTTCAACATTTATTGACCCGCGCAGGACTAATGGGTGAATACACAGAATCTGGTCCTATGAGGATGCATCAAACTTGTATAGCGAGTTTGTATCCTTCCATTTTGAAGAAAGTTGATCCAATCTGATTACAACACCGTTTATGTCCTAGTGTTTTTAATGTAATGAATTAAGAGTGTAGTTATGCAACTTTCACCTTATAATGTAGTACTTGTATGTTAATATTCTGTGTTTGTGTACTTGTACAATGGAAATATTCTTTCTTTGGATAGTTTTGAACAAGTTTGAACACATGTTTGATTATCTAAGTTATTAGAAATATTTAAATACTTGCCCCCTCTGAATTCCCTCTAACATCTGCTTGTACAAATACGTATTTATTTCCATTGTTTAGATCGTTTAGTAAACACATATTTCTGCACAATTCTGGTGGGACATAAGTTGGAGTTGGTTGGAATAACACCACTTTAATTATCTATGTTGTTAAAAATATTTAAATACTTGCCCCCTCCTCCAAATTCCCTCTAACATTTATCTTGCTGTACAAATACACATTTATTTCCATTGTTTTGGTCCTTCAGTAAACACACATATTTCTTCACAATTTTGGTGGGACATAAGTTGGAGTTGGCTGGAATAACACCACTTTGATTAGCTAAGTTATTAAAAATATTTAAAAACTTGGCCCCTCCTCCAAATTCCCTCTAACATCGAGCTTGTTGTACAAATACACATTGACAACATTTGTTTTTGTCCTTCAGTAAACACACCTATTTCTTCACAATTTTTGTGGGACATATGTTGGAGTTGGTTGGAATAACACCAATTTGATTGGTTAAGTTGTTAAAAATATTTAAATACTTGCCCACTCCTCTAAATTCCATCTAACATCTATCTTGGTGTACAAATACACATTTATTTCCATTGTTTTTGTCCTTCAGTAAACACGTCTATTTCTTCACAATTTTGGTGGGACATATGTTGGAGTTGGTTGGAATAACACCAATTTGATTGGTTAAGTTGTTGAAAATATTTAAATACTTGCACCCTCCTCCGAATTCCCTCTATCAGCTAACTTGTTGTACAAATACACATTTATTTCCATTGTTTTGGTCCTTCAGTAAACACACCTGTTTATTAACAATTTTGGTGGGACATAAGTTGGAGTTGATTGGAATAACACCACTTCGATTAGCCAAGTTGTTAAAAATATTTTAACAGTTTTTAAATATTCTGTCTTTGTGTACTTGTATGTTAATATTCCGTCTTTGGATAGTTTTTTGAATGGATAGTTTCCATTGTCTCTTTGTGTACAAATATTTATTGAAACTGTGTGTTGTTTATACTATAAATAATAAGCTTGTTTAACACTAGCTTATACATAGTGTTTGTTTGATTGTTTATGAAAATTAATTTGATTATAAATTCAAACATAAGAATGTGATTGTAGGGGGAACACGTCACACATTGTGTAGTTCATTGTGAAAGAGACTATGGAACGCAGTTAATGTTCTTATCCGAGTGGTATACATGGTGGAATTGGTTGGAACGAAGTACATACATTTGTTTGTTTACAAAAAAACAGTGAGTGCTCATGCAATCATAAGTTCCATATCATATATCAAAAATTTCACACGTGTATATCATTTTGAAAGTGATGATGGAATAATTTATAATATCATTATTGAAGCCGGAGACAAGGTGTAATATGGTGGAATGAGAACTTACTAACAATTAGAGGAAAAATAAAACAATTATTATTAAACCATACAACAGTTTAATCATTTTCCAATTTCTGTTGCCTTTTCCAATCAAGGAAATTTGGTATTGTAGATGAGATGAAAAATATATTTTTAAGTATATCCCATAGAGGCTCTTCGAATTTGGTATATGAATTTGCTTTCTCATCTACCTGGGAAAAAAATTAATAGGTCAATTATTAATTTAATGTAAAATACTCCTTACAAATATTTTAGCCATCATATATGAAGTTTCGAAAGAATGAACAACTTACATCTAACAAAAACTCCCATACATCCGGTGAAGCACAAATTCCTGTAAAGTCTCTATCCCATTGACAAGGACCTGTAGTGTTAATCATCATGAACCAACAGTTGTGTCTGGATTTGAAAGACAACACTCGATCGTTTACTTGATCTTTAGTACATCGTGGTTTTTGGTACGGCATATTCAAACAACAATTTGCATTTTCGATTGCTTTGCTATTATCTGAATTCCCTACTTTCCATCGGCCCTCTTCATACTATTTAAGAAGTTGTCCGGCGAGTGCACGATCGGCAGATGGCGTCCACAAGCTATTATTCTCACACATTTCAAGGTGGTTCTTTGCAACCCAATGTGATCCTTTTGACATTTGTTCCAATATGTGTAGAGGTAATGACACAACTCTCTGCTAAGAATTCTGTTGTAAGCCAAGGTGACTACATGTTTTATAGATAAAAAGTATTAGAAAATATGTGGAACAGTACTGTGTAATAATTGAATGAATTGTGCAATAAATGAATGTTTACCTGATGGATGGCCCCAACTTTTGTAATTCATATGTCAACTTCACCTTTTATACAGTGGGTGGGTGCACAATTATTAATCACTATTTTCAGGTATGACTAATAAAATAGACAACACATACATCAATCTGTCAACTATTGAGTATTACCAAAATACAATGAAGTCTTGTTACTACTATGAGCTCATCAATGTAGCCATCCAAAAGATATCTAATGACAGGTATTCACGGTACAATTTAATGTCTGATGACTTCACCTTGTCGATAGATTTTCCAGATACAAGACACTAAAAATTTTTTCAGGCAATACACACCGCAGTCATGGGTGTTTTTCTGCTGTGGTGTATTCTTGCAAAGCTCCAACTTGTACTCCCCACTTTGTAACAACACTCCCACTGCCCATGTAAACATACGAAATTCCAACCTACCTTGCCATGTTTCCCAGTTAACACACAACGAATCATACACAATGATCTGTTTCTCTTGTGGCCTCAGTTGATACAATACCCAATGATTAGAGCAAATTCTTGCTACGCCATAAATACTAGAAGCATCAGCCCATGGGATTCTCATACCGTCTTCGGGCAATGTCCCAGTCATGTATTTGTATAAAAATTGAGTTTTTCTAGTCAGTTCTGACTCCTCGGGACCTATGGATGCTTGACCTCTTTCTTTAGCTTCTGCAATGCATTTCCAGTCCTTTGCTGCTGGAATCATATACTCTTACATGAAATCATTGAAATGATAGTATTATCAAAAAGACCAACAATTGCAACTGTCCTCATTCATTCAATTAATGTTAAACATTGTTTACCCAAAAATAACAGTCCGTGGTTGTCCACCCTTCAACGAACAGTTGTGGCCATTTCTTAGCCTTCAGCATTACGACGTGCATGCTAACGTCAATTTGCTAACATGCATTCGAAATTGTCAGATGAAGATTACTGTATTAGGTTAATAACGTAAAAATAAATTTTTATCATCATATATGTATGAACATACCGTAATTGACAGACATCCTCTAGCTCCAATCTAGTTTTGAAACCACTGTCCATTTATAGGGGGCAATATTGCAGTGTACAGTGGAATTATCAGCGGGCTTTTCCCCTTTTGGTTCCTTGGTGCCCTCCAATTTTTAAATTCAGTAACGGCCTTCTTTGAGTAGCTGTAGAATGGGTTGTACATGCTATCTGCTGCAACCTCATTGTCAATGTGTATTAACCTTAAATAGAAGTCGTTTTCCAATGTCTGAGGTTGCTGACAATACACAAGTGTGGTTATGAATGACATGCCCAATACACAAGTGTCGTTTAGTGAGGCCATCTCGTCATCGCGGGCCACCTCCGGCGGAGGTTGCTCGAAGGTTGTGCGCCTCATGGACGTACACCCCCGAGGTGCCTCACTCTGGGGTGACCTCTCTGTGACGGGCTGGAACTGGCATCCGCCATGGGGGCCCAACCTGTCGGTCGTGGGCCTTCTCAATCGGTCGTGGGCGGACCTGCACGGTTGCAGGTCTGAATATCCCCCATGAGACATGACCGGGGCAGCTGTCCGTTCATCCTCCCCGCACCTAGGCCCTAGTCTGCCCTAGAGGACCTCCCTCCTTAGTGATTGGTGGGTGGCGGATGCTTCGGTGTAGGCCGAGGCTCGCCCAGCATGCGTAGCTGGCTCTTCCACCACCTTGGCCTTTCCAGCGTGCTCCCTATGTTGGCGAGCTTGGGCGGAGCCCGCCTCCTGCTCGGATGGGAGGTCGGTATAGTGACCCCGGGTCTGGGTGCCCTGGGTTGGCCTGGTCTGCTCCCTAGCTTCAGTGGCCGGAGCTCACCGAGGTACCAGGGCGAGCTCGTCGAGCTGCCTCTGTTGCAACCTTTGCAAGGTTGCAATTGTGCGCTGGAGCTCGTCAGGGTCGTTGGCGAGGTCCCTCAAGGCGGGGTTCAAATCCTCCTGAGTTATTACGACTCGCGGAGGTCGTGGAGCATTGCTCTTCGGGGGAGCTCGGCGTGAGGTCTCCCCTTCGACCTGGTCCTGGGCGCCCTCCTTCCACCTCCGGGTGTTCGCAGAGGTCTGTTCCTTAGTCATTTTGGGGTTTTGCAGGGGGAAGCTCGCCGAAGGTCACCGAGGTCGCCGAGGGAGGTTGCCGAGGTCGCGGTCTCTGGCCATAATGGTTGTTGGCAGGTTTTCGTCTAGCGTTACGTGCAACAAATTATCCAAAATCCAGTTTATTCGTGTACACGTGTGTGTTTGAAAACTTTTTCCGGGCAGAAATTATGGATCCGTAAATTTGGGTTTTTACCCAAAAATCTGGGTTTTCGTTCAAGGGATGAGAATATGTGTGTATCTTCAAGTGTTCTTGAGTTTTGTCAAGAACACCTTCAAATCTTCAAACCTTCAACAAACCCTAATTTTTACTCTCAGATTTTTGGTTCATTAGGCGCGCCCTCCTTCTTGCGCCAAATTGTTGATAGAATTTACTAATCGTCTTTGTTTATGTGGCTATTATGTCATATTAATTCTACCAAACAATAATCAAGAATTGTGTTCTTGGATAGATAATAGAGAGAGAGTGGAGAGTTTAGAGAGAGAAAGTAAAGTGTATTATGATTGGGATTGTATTGAATTATGTAATAGTACAAGAGAGGTCTTATTTATAGGTGTGCGGATGTGAGGTAGCACCTTACGAGCCTACTTGACTTCCGGTGTTGATGAGGGTTCCTGACCCTCGCCTTGGTCCCTCACACTGCTCCCTTTACAATGCCTCATTCTACTACATATCTATTTATCCTATTTATACATCCGCCAACCGAGCCTCCGAGCTGGGCGAGCTACATGGCGAGCTTCTCCCTGAGTGAGGGCCTTTAAGCTGGGCGAGCTACTTGGCGAGCTCTCTTGCCTTGTGCGGTTCTTGGGGATGATACAAGGGTAGACCTCGGCAAGGCTCTCTTCGGACAGGGGCGGGATCCTTCTCGAGGGGGGTAGCTCGCCCGTACTCTCCTTCTCTTCGGATATCTCTGGCCTTCGACCTCGACCTGCTAGGAGCTTGGGCGAGGTCCTTGCCCACCTCGGTGAGCTCCTCCATGTTGGCCTTGGTTAGGGCTGACGACTTAGCTCTTATACAAGCGGGCGACCTCCTAAGCCTTGGGATAATTTCGTGATTATCCTCAGGTAGCTCGCCTTGTCAACACGGGGATTTGGGTCAGTGTATGGGGTGGTAATGGATGGATCATGCTTCTTCAACCTATTAGGGCATTTGGCAAATTGTTTAGTTCTCATCCTCCTCTCCGTTCGTTTTTCCTGTTAAGCTATAGGTGAGCTCCAAAATTCATAGGTACAATATGCCAAACTCCAACGCAAGCACTATTATGTGACAATGAAAAAAAAAAACCTCAAATGTACTTGAATCCATGCAGGTGTCCCCTGCTACATCAACACATCCTTCATCTTGATTTTGTGTGCCGGAGGATGTTTCAACGTCCTCTCCATGTTACTTTAATGATTTGGATCATATTATTAACAAGTGGAGATTTCACCCTACGCTTACTTCAAATAATTGAGTTCCTTACCTCTTTTGTGGACGACCTCACTGGCTCATCGTTAATGCACCCTTAAAAAAGAACAAGTTGCAAAACCTGTTGTTGTTACATCCATAAAGTTAGATCATCATATACATTAGTCATTACTATTAATAATGTTATGGAATGAACATTATAATACATCTTACATTTTCTTTGACACCGTCGCCAGGATTTGTCATCTCCGTATCATCGGCATTAGATGCCAATGCATCGTGGGTGGCAGCACGCTTCATTTAGTTATATTATTAGTTTTTGTCCAACAATGTTGAATAAAATTTACCAAGGAAAATGACATTAACACTAAAATTCATCTTACAGTTCCCTTGATGGCATCGTCCACTTGTGACTCATCTTGACACTTAGGTTGTGATGCGGATACATCGTCGTCTATTGCAGCCTGCTTCATAAAGATGTAATATTTTATTTTTCTCCATTGATGTGGAATAATATTACCAAGCAGAGAGTTTATGAACAATAACTTTATTCTTACATTTCTCTAGATGGCATCGTCGACTTGCGATTGCTTTGGATAGTTAGGATCCAATGCTGATCCATCGTTAGTTGCAGCCTGCTTCATAAAGTATGCTTATTAGTGTTTGTCCATTGATTTGATTTAAAATCATCAACCATTGTTAATGAACTTTAAAAGGCAACTTACGCTTGTCGTGATGTCGTCTTCTTGCTGTGGTTTTTATGGACTAAGTGGAGGACATGCTGATGTATCATATGTGGGAGGCTGATGATTATCATATACAATTGGATTATTCACTTTTTTCCCAGCGATGTGGTTATTATTAAAACATAAATTATACTAACAATAAATTTCATCTTACTTACATTCGCTGCCACTTGTTCATCAATATGACCTTCATCCGAATAAGTAGGAACAGGTGCTGATGCGTCCTTTTCACCTTGATCCTACATTCAATTTGTGATTTATATTCTATATTTTTGTACAAATGTTTGTGAATAATATGAAGCAAATTGGATGAACACAAAAATTAATCTTACAGTTGTCTCCACACTGTCGTACAAACTTGCATCGTCTACATTGATTGGAGCAGGAGTTGTGAATTTTGGCTACTGAACATACTGCTTTAATACAGACTAATATAATCAATGTCACAAAACTAATTAGTTAAATACGGGAAGTGTTCATAAACACCTGATCATTTTCAAATACTTACATGGAAAGGATAATGCAGGTTTTCCCTTGCTGTTGATTGGTTCCTTTCATTCAATGACTTCTCCGACTCTTTCAGCCTCTGGAGAACTGCTTCGCATTCACCTATAGCAGTCCTGCATTGAGCTCCCAGCTGACTGTCCTTTTGCACGATTGACGTCAGTGTGGATTGTACATTCCCCAAAACCCGTTCAACCTCCTTTTCTAACTTCCCAATTGTAGTTTTATTTTCCATCTCCATCATTTCTATTGTCTTCTCAACTCTCCTATCTAGGTCCCTCAGGAAAGCAGAATTCTCATGTGCGTGAGGTTGTTCCTCGGCGTCAGCATGGTCATCGGTGTCAGTTTCATCATTGGTGACACCTTGTCCTTCTGCATCATCAATGGGACAGTTGTCCCTTTGCCAATCTGCAACAGATTGGTAGTATTCCAGCCCCCTCTCCCTCTCCGTTGGAACCAAAGTAAACTTCACAATGTCCTGCATCCAAACAACAACACATGTTCATATTGTTAAAGGTTGAAGGTATATTAAAATACAGAATGTACAATCCAAAGAACAATACCTCACTATTTGTTCTCATTCCGGCACTTATAAACTCCCTCAATAACTTCCATTTACGAGACCCATCCGTTGTCCATCTCATAATTCTTGGATTGGCTTCCACATCTTCATACTCCACGTGTGCTCCACAACACGCTGCTAAACGAGGTAGCACCTCAAACACCCAAATCTAAATGGCGTATGCAAATCCATGACAGCCTATGGATGAGCTGCTGTACACAGACTTTGACAACCTTTCCGTAATATCCGATTTTAAAAAACGGAAGGCTGCTAGGCCCCAAGGATACGAATTGAACTTGACCAAATCATCGGCAATGTGTAGCAACTTCATGTCCACCTTAATATTTGTGTTGTGGCTAGCGAATAATATACCGTGGACAACCAACAGTAGGGCCAGCTTCACGCAATCATCCGAGTCGCTCTGATTGCACTTAAGGAACGCCTCCTTAATGTCTGATACGTAAACACCGTTGGTTAGGTGTTTGAAAAACTTTACGTACAAGTTTGACTCCGTAGGCAGGTATGTTGGAAGACTCCCTAACCTAAGACCCGTTACAAGGGCAAATTCAGTGGGTCCGAACCTCGCCTTTCCACATCCAATAGAGAATTCGATGGCATCAATAGAGTCAGTAGTATGACAAACATTTTTTATAAGGTGGCAGTACAGTTGGCCTTGGAATAATTGGTTTTTCATTTTTAGTAAATGTCCAAAGCAAGACTCCTTGAAGATAGCAAGGTTGCTCTCTATTAGGTGGTCACTGATCATATTAAGTAAACAAATATCTGCTCTACAGGAATATCTCTGGTTCAACATTGTCACGTATTTACCTGCACAATTATGCTGAAAACTTGAATGCATATACTTGGAGTGTTATTTAGTGGTTTATAGTTACACTTTAATTCAAAATGACAATATATGTAAACATGCTTTTTTTCAAAACAACCATATCAATCAACGTACAAACGAGAAAATACAATTCACACTTGATCGCAATCAACTAATAGGCAGTTTTGTGGATTTTCATTCAGGCATTTAATCGAACACTTATTAAGCATTTAAAATCCCAATCCATCAGCTTGAAACTTGTTTATCATAATACTATATACACCCCATTAATTTAACAGCAAGCTCATTCACATCATATTTCATGGCCCCATGCCAATTTCAAACCTATAAAATCAATTGCTTCACGTATACCCAGATGGTCACATATTCATAAAGTGAATGAGGTACTTACCACTTTACTTTCAGGTGCTTCAAATATTGTGATTTTCTTCTCAAGCTGCTACAAATATTGCGATTATCTGGTGTGAATACCTAAATTTGAGATGGGAGGGAGATTATGATGTGAGTAACTGTTCCAATGTATATGTGCGACTCTGTTTTGGAGGGAGCCCGTTTCTAAAAAATTTTAAGTATTTCATTAATTTTTTAAACCCTTATTGGACCACTTTTATGACTAACAACGGAAAATTGGGTCCAAGTTGAATTAAATATTATTAAAGTAGAAACCATTTATGTATTTCATTAATTTTTAAGTATTTCAGTAAAATATTTTTAAAGTAGAAACACATTTATTTTATCTCATTCTACGTTGGAGATAAAGTCTAATTCGTTGGAATCACGTCAATATGTGGGTGGGAATCACGTCAATAAGTTGGAGTTTGTTGGAATGACACCACTTTGATTACCTAAGTTGTTAAAAATATTTAAATACTTGCCCCCTCCTCCGAATTCCCTCTAACATC
>JAPKLY010000459.1:0-10269 GCA_026898435.1 Prunella vulgaris
AGGAAGTTGGCTACTCGTGTCCCTTGGCACGTAAAACCCAAGCACCTATCCTCAGGGTTTTGAGGATAGCTTCCTGTTAAATCAGGTCGTGGATGTAGGAGTTGGTTATCTCCGAACCACGTTAAAAAGTCCCCTGTGTGCTGATTTACTGTTTTGTTCAGGATCATAACTGTCATCATAATAAACTGAACAGTCTGCATCGCTTTTCTATTCAGGACTGAATCAATCATCCTGAATCTTAATACTGTGCACTCAGCCTTAACCACCATTTTACTAAGCAAACTCAGAGAAAATGTTTTCAGAAACTAAAACGAGTAGAATCTAAGGGCTCACTTTCCGCACTCACTCTGACTCACTGAGATAGTAGTCCAACTGACTAGCTTCCAAGCGGTCAGTAGGTTTATTATCTATACTGAGCTTCCGAGCACTTTACTCACACTCAGCTTATCTGACTCGTTACTGAACTGTCCCTGCTGCCCCTGTGGACCTTCAGCATACTGAGTACTTCAGGAAATCCTGACTGAGAGTGTTAGAGCATTTTTCTGAGTCTTTCAGAAAAATCTGACATCAGTGTATTCCCCCCCCATACACTGATTATACTCGTTCCGGGACCAACAGATATGTTGTAGTATACTTAAAAGCAGACTTTGAGTATAAGTGGGAGATTGTTAGGTTATACTAGAAAGTATGCTTTTACTTTGTATAACTAAACTGAATCTTTGAGCTTTATCTGAAATAAATCTTTTATCATTGTGCTTTAGATAAATATGAATGTTATTTATTTATTGCAACCCGTTCAAATATAATAGTACAAGTTACACTATAGATATATGTGGTGATCCCCGGATAACTCACAGCAAGATCACATTATCAGTTTCTTGTAACAAGTACTAAATTCACAACCTAGATGAGATTTGAACACCCCATTGGTAAACGGTTGATGTGTAGATCCCAGATTGGCTTATCTTGACCAAGGGATTGCACTAGTGCATGATGATGCATTGAAGAGGACCTACAGAGAGGTAATTCTTCTGTACTGATTTAAGGGATGAAGAATTAGACCTCAGTGGTCGTTCATTTCTAAACCTCTGTCCCTTAAATAGGACTGTGTGTGATCCGTGCGTGGCACTTTAATTTGTTATGGGTAGAGAGTCAATAAGACTCAATACTTTGCATCTTGGGTGACGCCATTGAGAACATGGCTGTTGCTAAGATTTAATACAGAGGAACGTGTGCTTGGAGAGTCTTGCATGATTAGTCCCCTTGGTGGGCTCTAAACGTTCGTCATACTAAATCTTGCAAGTGAAATTTGTTTCCGGTATGATGATAAAGAAGAGATGTCCTTACTCCAAGGATAAGATGTTAAATTAATTAAAGCGTTCAGTGGCTTGATTAATTAACGGACAAGAGAATCTTATACACGGGAAATAATGACCGGGAGCCATATGATTGTAATATGGGTTAAGATGGATAGTGCAACATTAATCCTATAGTGGAGTGTGATTAATGTTAATGGGTTGAATGACATTGAGCTCAATGTTAGAATTCAAGGCCCATTAGGAGGTCCAATCTAAATTCTCCTAAAGGCCCCTCAAGTAGCCCAATTAAATGTCCAACAATGAATAAGGTGATTAAAATAAAAAAAATAATTTTGGGCCCCAATAAATGAAATTTTCGAAATTATATATATTTTAATTAATTGAGAGATTTTATGAAAAATAGATATGTATCTTGAATACAAGAATATCTAATAAAATCAAGATCTCATGGAATTATGTATATATTGTATTTTTCGAAAATTGGGAGATTAAGAATATCAAGATATTCAAGATCTTGTATTCTCATTATAAATATGAGATGATACAAGACTTCATTATTATTATGATGAAGTAGTGATTTTTGAAAATCACAGTACTTGGGCAATAAATATTTTTTCTTTCCTTGTGTTGTGATTATTCGTGTGGCCTCCCTCCGGATGTACGAGTAAGGAAGAGGGAATACTTGAGAAGGCTTTTGGGTTGATCAATTTGATTGTTGTTAAAAGTTAGAGGATCTCAAAGGATGCCTTTTGTCTCAGAAACCTCTAAGGCATCTCAAGAGGACGTCTTTTGTCTCAGAAACTGCCTTTTCTCCAGGAGGTATAATTCACTAAATCCCTTAGTTCCGCATGTTTAGGGCTTTACGTTATATATTTGTTCATATGTTTTGCATGCAAAGCCTGTTGTTGGGTATACAATTATTTGATTTAATTATGTTTAAATCATGATATTAATTGTAGGATAAAATTTGTATTTAGCGTAAATCCTGAATAGATCCGCGTTTAATTCCCCAACAGCTTGTTTGAGGTGCTCTAGGTGATCTTCCTTTCTAAGGCTCTTTACCACAATGTCATCGACGTAGACCTCCATTGTATCACCAAGGTGTTGGTCGAACATCTTGTTGACTAGTCTTTGATACGTGGCGCCGACGTTGATTAACGTGAAGGGCATCCTCTTCCAACAGAACAAATTTTTGTTTGTGTAGAAGGCTGTATGTTCTTGGTCGTCGGGGTGCATGGCAATCTGATGATAACCTGCAAAGGCATCCATAAACGTCATTAGTTCGTGTCCCGCTGTATTGTCCACCAGTTGGTCTATGTGGGGCAAGGGGAAGTTATACTTCGGACACGCGGCGTTGAGATCTGTGAAGTCTATACAGAGCCTCCACGTTCCGTTTGGCTTCTTGACCAGGACGGGATTTGCCACCCATTGGGGACATAGTGCTTCCTTTATGAGCTTATTATCGAGCAGCTTCTTCACCTCACCAGTCAATGCTTCATACTTATCAGGCTCGTATTTTCTTCTCTTCTGACGGACGGGCTTCTTTGTGGGATCAATGTTGAGGCGATGGCAAGCATACTCCACCGGTATACCCGTCATGTCCTCATGTGACCATGCAAATACATCGAGGTTAGCGTGGAGGAACTCTTCCATCTTGCTCCTATAGGGTTCTTCCAACTCCGATCCAATAAAAAGTTCTAAATCCTCTTTATTGGGATCAACTTGTATGGACCTGAGCTCTTCGACTGGAGTGGCACGTCGCTTCTTATCCTTCCATCTCGGGTCATCAATGGGCCCTTCGAGGTGTACGTCCATCTCCATCGGGATTAGCTCGTAACCCAACCGAGGTTCGATGTCCTCTGATGCACTTATCTGACTTTCAGGTGCTAACTTCATGTCACCACTTGCTTCGGCAACGATTGCTGGAATATGATCTTGAACTTCCGGGTCATTTTCCGTTTGCCCCCCAATCTGTTGGTTTTGTTGGGGTGTATCGTCTACCTCCATTTCTTCCGGTGTTTGATCATCCTCCATCATTTCGGTGTCTATGGAGATAACGTCCAAAATGTTAGGCTCATCTGGAGAGGGTTGTGATAATACATCTTCAAACACCAACACCTGGGTGACAGGCTTTTTTAGAGTTAGTAAGCATTCTCGCGCCTTCTTTTGATCCCCTTTGACTGTACATGCACCTTTGAGTGTTGGGAATTTAATGCAATAATAGTAAGTAGAACATGCAGCTTTGAATTTTGAAATGAAAGGGCGGCCGAGGAACCCGGTATAGGTGGATGGTTGATCTACGACTAAGAAATCTAGCAACCTAGTCATCCTCCTTTCTGGGTCCTCAAGCGCTACAAGTTCTACAGACAATCTTATTACACCTAGTGGGATGGTCACAGCCTCTCCGAAACCCACTATTTTATGATTACAATCCACTATATAAGATTCGTAATCTCCTAGCTGATCTAGTGTTTTCTTGAACAGGATTTTTGTGTAAGCTCCGGTATCCACTAGCAGTCGGTGTACCCTCGTGTTCATTATATTTGCACTGATGACAAGAGAGTCATTGTGTGGTGTGAGGATTCCTTCAAGGTCCGACTGTGAAAACACCAAATCAGCAGTCGGTTTCGCCGGCACCTTTGACCCGGACCCCATTTCTTGAACTTGATTGACCGCCCGTATTTCCACTTTCTTTTGTCTTTTTGATGTCGGGCGGCCATCCACTATACCTCCAGCCGAGCCTATCTCTTCAAGTACAAGAATCTCTCGGTTAGGCTCCTGATATGTTGGCATTGTCGGTGGACCTCTTCGTACTTGTCTGTTCGGGGCCCTTTCTGTCTCATCACTGTCTTCCTCATCCGAAGCTCCTTGTTTTGGCTGTCGTTGTTTCTTCCCCGGAGCTTTCTTAACAAATTCCATAAGTTTCCCGTCTTCATAGAACTTCCATAACTATTTCAGAAGATCACGGCACTAGCTGGTGAAGTGTCCGATGCTTTGATGGTATGCGCAGAATTTGTTCGGGTTTAGCTTGCTTCTATCTTGTCTGATCCTCCGGGGAGGCGTTAGCATGTCTTGGTCTTTCACAGCGGTGAACACATGGTCAATGGTGGTGGTTAACACTTGGTTAAGTTTTTCTTTATACTCCACAGTATCTCCAAACAACTTCAGGTTTTTTGGAGCTTTATAACCGCTGCCACTAGGCTTCTTACCACTCTTCTTATCGTCAACCTCTGCGCCCAACTATTTTGCCGTAGCTTCTTGCATTGCAACGTATACACCGGTTTTATGGCGGAACTCGGTGTATGTACTTGGACAGGATAGATGCATTTCTTTCCATAGGTCCGTTCCTTTACGCAGACCCGCCATGACTGCAACAACCTTTGTGTCATCGCTAACTGACTCACCTTCTAAAAGTATCTTGTCGAAGCATTCAAGGTATTGCTGATCCGTCTCCTCGGCTCCTTGCAAAATGTTGGCCAGTCGATGCTTCTGTGTCAGGTACGTTCCAAATCCCGAGAAGTGGGATAAGAATTCTCGGGTCAACTGGCCAAACGATTGAATAGATCTGGGTGTCAACGCGGAGAACCATCTGTGAGCATGGTCCCCTAAGGTCAATGGGAAATTCCTGCATTGAGTTGCATCTGATGCCCCCATTGAGATCATATAGTCGGCATATTTTGAGATGTGGACCTTGGGGTCAGACTCCCCTTCGTACAGCACCAGTGATGGAAATTGTATCTTCTTTTGGATTGGTGTAGTAAGGATGGTTGTTGATAATGGTGAAATGGGGAGGGATGTGTATGTTTCGGCTTTGTCCTTGGCGGCCACTTGTTGCTGCAAGTCCTCCACCGCCTTCTTCAACTTTTCTATCTCAAGAACCGACGACCCCCGAGATGATCCCCCTCCTCAAGGCTGTTCCGGGTGCACCTCATACTGATGTGCTGCCCCCGACAGTCCCTCACTTCGGGCGACCTCCCGGTGTGGTCATTGGAGGTTACTTGCAGCGTTTGGGCCCAACCTCTCGGATGCTCATCTCCTTAAACGTTCTTGAACGGGCCTACGTTGATGTCTTGCGTCTGACTCTCAAGGCTCCTGATGCTGGGAATACCAGGACCTTCCACTCCCGGAATGATGACTTGGCTCAACATGCCTATCACCTTGTGACCCTTGATGTCTGGGCTGTTCTTCTGTTCGCCCAGCTGGTCGCCCAGATGCTCGAACATCTGGTCGCTGGTCTGATCATCTAGGTTGGGGTCCTAGACGATCACTCATCTTTTGTTTGCCCTTTGAATTCTCCGGGGCGACACGTCCACTACTAGTCTCCTCTTCATGGTAACTCGTCTGCGTCTCATGTCTTATCTTCGTCGGGTCTACTTGGATCATTGGCTGACGAGTCACCACCACCTGTTGCCTTTGCATTTGTTGCAACATGGTCATCGCCTTCTCGATGTCTTCGGGTGTCTTTACCATCGACTCCAAAGTGTCTTCAATTTGAGGTCTAATTGGCACCGCTGGTAAAGCCGGGACACGGGCTTGTCCAACATGTTGGCGTCCTGAAGGTTTCTTTCTCTTCCACCTCCGACTTGTCGAGGTGGTACGGGATTCATCATGGGAATCGTCGTATGTACGTCTCGTCATTTTGGTGAAATTGTGTTGGGAAATAAATTCCTAAGAGAAATCTTTTCTAGTTCGTGTTCTCGAAAATAAAGAGTTTTTCTTGAAAACACTTACGCCTGAAGATTACCCTTTTGTTCTTCATACAATTCACAAAACTTGAAGGGTTGTTCTTGAGAAAACGAAGAACGAACGTGAATTCTTTGATCGACGGAGGTTCGGCCGCCCTCCTTCTAGCGCCAAATTGTTAAGCAATTTTTATAATTGAAAGTTTATGTGGCTAATTAATCTTAGGGAATTACTCAAACAATAATCAAAGATATAATTTGTAGTAATCTTATGAATATAAGAGAAATTGTAGAGAGAGAAATGTTGTAAGGTGTTCTTTTTATTTAGAAATTCAGATTCTTACAAATGAGGTGTTTTCACCTATTTATACTCTCTTATTAGTGAGGTGGCATGTTTTTAGGCCACATAGCCTCTGATGGTGACAAGTGTCCTCCACTTGTCACCACCTCAATGACTTGCCCCACTCACTCTAACCTTAATGACCTATGCCTTCCTCCTAGGTTCTCTGGACATCTTGTGTCTTTATTTCTGAGAGAAGGGCGATCATCCGGGCGAGCAACATAGCGAGCAGGTGGGCGAGCACCTTTGGCTTGGACTTATGGCTTGATGCCTTGTTACTACTGAGTCTGGCGAACAACTTGGCGAGCATCTGGGCGAGCAATGGGGCGAATAGCTTGGTCTCAGCCTTATGGATTTGCTGCTTCGTCACCCCAGGGCTTGGGCGAGTAAACTGGCGAGCAAGGTGACGAGCAACTTGGGTGTGGCCACGTGGGCTTGTTGCCTTGCTATCCCTGGGCTCAGGCGATCAGGGTGGCGAGCAACTTGGTCACAGGCACGTGGGCTTGTTGCCTTGCCATCCCTGGGCCTGGCGAGCAGCTCGGCGAGCATCGTGCACTCTAACTTATTTACACTTTAATTGTCCTTTAATCTTCGAGCTTATATCCTTTTATCAACAATCCAATTGAAAATTTCAAGCACTCAATTCTACACAATCAAGCAATAGAATGAATCAACACCCTAGTCAATACATAACTTCAATCACTCAAAGCATAAGAAGGTTTAGCCCATGACTAATTGAACAAATATTAAAACAAACATCATGAATTGGACTAAAATTAAAAGTATTGAGAAGAATATAGAATAATCTCACAAATTGTGATGAATTGCATAAATGGTAAATTTAAAACAACTTCATTATCTTCAAAACTCCAATGTTATTTTCAAGTTAACTTCAAATCCAATGATAAATTTGCAGGAATTTAATAGAAAATACAAAGTAATGAAATGAATCTAAGAGAAATCCGAGTAATATATATATATATAGAGAGAGTTGGTAACTACCTATAATCTAATCTAATATACTTATAGTAGGTTTTAAATGAAAATGTTTCATAATAAGCTTATTATGAAACTGTTTTAAAGTCTAAAATATTTGGTCAATTGTATCAAAATATTCATCAAGAGTATCAAAAGTTGGGGTTAATAAAATTTATAACAATTATAACATAATATCATTAACCCAAATTTTTTATACTTCTAATGAGATCTTTGATATATATGGTTAAATGATAAACTTATTATGAATTGTTTTCTTAAAAAACTTTACCATATAACTATGCTACCTAATGCCTAAAAATAGAGGAAAAGATGTATTTATAGGCGTCTTTGTTGGATTTTGCAAGAAGATCCCTAAAAGTATCAGAAAACTACATTTTTGTGCAGAATACATCAATGCAAATAGTACACCCACAACTCAATGCATTTCCGCTCGACCAGCCACTCGAACAGAACTTCAGCACTCGGTCGAGAGGTAACAGACTCTCGACCAGAAGGGATGCCACTCTATGATTAGTAAATCCACTACTCGATCAGAGTTATTTTCGCTCGACCAAGAGCAATATCCATCCTTTTTTATTCTCGTCTCCTTTCTTCTTGTGTCTACAACACGTACAAACTCCATTAAGCTCGTGTCTTGGATAAATTATTCTATCTTTCCCACACCTTGCTTGATTCATCATGTCAAGTCTCGTTTGTTGCTCATTCTTTGATCGTTTTCCATCCATTTTACCAGCACAATTTGCAATTCTTCCCAAAATAGATTAGTACTCAATAGGTAACAATTAAGGTTATAAATGCATGCAAAACTCTCAACAATCATGTCAATATGTGCAGAAATTGATGCAAGTATTACCTTAATCAAGTTCCACTATCTATGATCATAAAATAATGGGTTCGTGAACATTTGCATGATAAAAACAAAAAACAAAATAAAAAAATAAAAGAAAGTTGGAACACCATTAATGATATATACAAATCCTTTAAATGAGAACATTACAAATGATCATATCTAAACACAAAATTCTAGATTCTAAATACTAACTATACAGTTTTGCTGCCCATATTGATACACAACATAATATATACTCATATAAACATGAGAAATGTATGTATATAGATGTCCGTATTTATTAGTCATTAATTTGTAATATATTTATTAAATTTGTATAAATATTTTACTAAATTTACAAACAGTTAACATTTAAAAATGTTAGTATAAGGTCTTAATTTTAACATATTAACTATCAAAAGAAATATTAAAATTTCAGATCGAAACTTTATTTACTTCTGAATAGCTTTCATTTAAAAATAATACTCCCTCCCAACTCTTTCTTCCAATTTTATTATTTTTTGTGAGAATGATACAATAAAAGTGTGAAGAAAGAGGTAGTAATAATATTTCAATTTTCACATCATTAACAATCAAAATTAAATGTTAAAATTCTTGTCACATCTCAAGAATTGAGGTGACACCCAAGTAGTATATATAGACATAATTTATTTACAGTGCGTTTGATGAAATTTGTACATATATATTATAGTGAGGTAGGGTCGTATTTTCCCAGCTCATATATATATATATCCAACAATCGATTGGTGTTACTAAGCTTTCCACAAGAAGAATACATCCAAATCCCAATTCGCAGCCAATTTTAATTAATGGAATAACGACAACACAACATAATTTATTTACCAAAATGGACATAAATTTATAAATCTACTTAAATTTTTGAGTAAGTCTCTTAAATTTTCAATAATAATATGTGTAATTTTTTAATAATATTTTGTGTAGCTTTTTAAAAATGAACTTGAATTGCACGGTATAACTGGTACTTACAAGATTAAAAATAAATTTATTTATGTGCAATTACATAGAATGTAATCATTTCTGCAGAAATTTTGGGAAATATTTTATTTGCGTTTAAATAATCGCAACTAAGGTGGGCACGACTTTTAGCTTAGGCACATTGCGTGATGATAGTGACACGTTTCTTGTTTTCTGCGATACACTATCACTTTTATTTCTTCTCTCTATTTCTTAATGTTGTACAGTACACCCCCTTAAACTTTCATTCTTTTTTTAATTTTTTTTTTTTACAAAATCATTAAATTGTATTGTAGATTTGAATTTTAAGATTGGATCTTTTCATACAATTAAAGTTTGAGGTTTCTTTTATTTGTCAAAATTAAGTGTTAGTAGTCATAAGTTAATTCATCAAGTCTCCAACATCTCCAAAAATTTCCTCCAAGCCACCTTATATCTTTCTTAATTCGTACTCAAATGGAATCGAATTTGGGTCTGTCAGAGAAGTCCAATGACTAGGTTGAGCTAACTCAGCTGATTACAATTAAAATTTGAGGTTAAGTTACACTTAAAACAACTTGTGCTGATATTTTTTATTTATTCACACTATAAGACGTACCAAAATAATAAAATTATGTTATTATTTTACATCTTTTTAAAAATTCAAATTTCTTTAAGTGATAAATTATGATGAAAATTAATTTACAGAAATTTAATTATATAATTCATAATTAACATATAGAGTCACACGAGAAGCGCCATATATATGATAAAATCTCCAGACATATTAATCAATAACTCAATCATGAGGGAAATGAACATATCAACTTTCTTCTTAATGTGTCATATCACTATACATACTAGAGTAACTTCAAATATTTGCAAAAGATTCCTTTCAAAAATATATATATATAGGCAAACACTCAAATAGAAATTTCTACGGGTCAAAGATCCGTAGAAATATTCATTTTCGAAAATTCGCGGGTCTAAACCGGGTCGGGCCGAATTTGAGTATTTTTTTCCAAAATTCGCGCAGATAGTGATTTTCGCTCCCAGGTATGTTACAGTCTGGGTAAATGCATGTTACTTTAAGACAAAACGTGTGTTACAATCAGATTAAATGTT
>JAPKLY010000459.1:24337-59047 GCA_026898435.1 Prunella vulgaris
AGACCAATTAGCCACATAACATTACAATTAGTAAAATCATTCAACAAATACTTAATTTAAAATTAATGTATAATTAATTTTTAATCCCGAGTAGTAGGGGATTATGTACTAATTTAGTATAATTAAGTAAATAATTAATAAATAAAATTTTGGTGGAAGAAATTGGGGAAGATTTTAGAGCGCAAGATTTTGGGGATTTTTTGAAAATATTCCAAATGTTTGTTAAAAAGTGTATTTTTAATTTTTTAAAGTGTTATTCAAAATATATTTAAAAGTGTTAGTTCAAATAGTCAAAGTTATATAGTCAGAAAAATATTGAATTGAATGAGTTATTTCTAACTTTTCTAAGCATTAATGTTTAAAGTGTTATTCTAGTCCTAAATTTAAAAAGTGATATTCTAGTTCTAAATTTTAAAAGTGCTATTTCAAAATAATATAAAGTGTTATATATTTTAATGAGTTAAAAGTGTTAAATGTACAATTGATCAAATATCATGTTACTACAACGGTCATCCACTGTTGTAGTAAATAATTTTATACTGCACCATATTATAAAGATATACAACATTTAGAAAACCGTTGTAGTATCATATTTTTCAATACATCACTTTTATGGTTATATACAACGGTTAATTAACCATTGTCTATAAGTTATTTTACATATATACAACATAGATATACAACGGTTCAAAACTGTTGTCGTAAGGCACTTTCTACAACGCTGTTATTATGAAAATATACAACGGCTTGAAACTGTTGTCATTTAGCAAATTTTCCTAAAAATTAGTCATATACAACATATATATACAACGGTTTAAAAACATTGTAGTAAGTTACTTTCTACAACGCGTCTTTTGTGGTTTAGACAACGTCTGACCATAACCGTTGTCTATCATCAAAATCCTTCTGTAAAAGACAACGGTTCTTCTTTAGGCAACATGTTTTTTACTTTAGACAATGATTTTTAGCGGAACCGTTGTCTTTCCAGCGTTGTATAACATCATTTTTCTTGTAGTGAATGCCAAAGAACTAGAGACAAATTCGTACAAAAAATGGCTAATAAGAGGCAAACAACCATTAAGGAGGCTTACAAGAAGGAGATGAGAGATAAAGCTGTGTTGAGCATAGCTAGGTGATTGTACGATGCAGCGATTCCATTTAATGCAATCACATATCCAAGTTTCGCAGAGATGCTACGTGATATTGCTACACATGGACCAGGTTTCAAGCCACCTAGTTATCATGAGGTGAGTGTGACATGCCTTTCCAAGTTCGTAAAAGAAGTTGAGGAAGACTATATAAGTATTTGCCGAAAAGAATGGTCAAAGTATGGTTGCAGCTTGATGGTTGATGGTTGGACTGACAAGAGACAACGAACTTTGATAAAAAATTTAGTGAATTCTCCTAGAGAATCAATCATTATTGAAAGTATTGATGCCTCAGATTACTCAAAGAACGGCTTTGTGTGACTTGTTGGACAGCTTTGTAGAAAAGATTGGACCGGAAAATGTTGTCCAGATTATAACCGATAATTCTGCCAACATGAAGCTTAGGGGTAAGTCAACTATAATAATTACTCCGTCAAATTTTCAATTGTCAATTTATCTTGCAGCTTACTTATAATGTTGTTTATTGTATAGGGAAAATGTTGGGAACAAAAAGAAAACATTTATTTTGGACTCCGTGTGCTGCTCATTGCCTTGATCTTATTTCAGAAGATATTGAAAAGATTTCTGAATTCAAGATAACATTGAAGAAAGTAATGAGTGTGACAGCATTCATCTATGTTCATCCTGGAGTCGTAAATATGTTGAGGCAATTCACTTCATTTATGGAGCTTTGTCAAGCTGGTGTAACGAGATTTGCTAGTGTTTTTCTCACACTTCAAAGAATGATGAAGTTGAAGAACGAGCTGAGAAAAATGTTCACTTCTGATGAGTGGATACAAAGCAAATGGTCTAGGGAAGTTGAGGGGAAGAATGTGGCCAAAATAATCTTGACACCCAAATTTTGGTCAAGTGTACTTTATATCTTGAAGATATATGGCCCATTAGTTCGTGTCTTGGATTGGTTGATGGTGAGAGGAAGCCTGCAATAGGCTACATTTATGAGGCTATGGGTAGAGTAAAAGAGGCAATCATGAAGTCTTTTTAAGATGAAGAGAAATATAGAGATATTTTTTAGATCATTGACAAGAGATGGAAAGACCAACTCCATCAACCTCTCCATGCTACAGGGCACTACTTGAATCCAGAGTTCTTTTATCAAAATGATTGAGTCGTGTCAAGTGAAGTGAATGATGGTTTGCTTCAAACCATGAGCAAATTGGTTCCAGATCCTCTGGTGCGTGATGAAATTGCAATTGAACTAGATAAATACCGAAAGGCTGAGGGGAGTTTTGGATATGATATGACAAAAAGGCAAAGAACGAAGTTGGCTCCAGCCACATGGTGGGAACTAGGGGTGTGCATAATTCGGTTATTAACCAAAAACCGAACCGAAATCGAACCGAATTATGAATTCGGTTCGGTTTTGGTTATTAATTTTTTAGTATTTTGGTTTTCGGTTCGGTTCGGTTAATAACCGTAATTATTTCGGTTAACCGAAATCCGAACTGAAATTATTATATATTTAATAAATATTAATATATATATATATATTTGATAAATAATATTTATATTTAATAAATAAATAATAAAAAAAGAAAACATAAACATATAGCTGTGCATTTTTTGAAAACAAATCAACATTTCCAAACCCTAACTCCCTAAGCAGCGGCCGACAGCTCCTCGCCTCTTCCATCAATCTACCCCTCCGGCCTCCAAGGCACCTGACCGCGCCCACCTGCGACACCACGGTGACACCCGATCCGCACGCAGGGCTCGATCCACCTCCCGCCCAACGAGACGCCGCGGCGCCGCCTCTAGCAGGACATGACAACGCGGTGGCTCCTTCATCCCGACGCAGCGACACGGCGGCGCCTTCATCCCGACGCAGTGACACAGCGGCCCCTTCATCCCGACGCAGCGACACGGCTACGCCTCCATCTTCCTTTAAGCCACCACTTCCACGCCCTACTCCAAGTCCAATGGCGACGGTAAGATATTGTTATTTTTACTAGAGAATGTGAGATTATTTTGATGATTATAGAGAATCAGAGATATGGTTGCTTGATTTCTGCAAATTGAAAAGTGATGGGGGTGGTTGAGAGTTGTGTGAAGGTGAAGCCATCCACGTCTCCCCCTTTGCTTTTACCTGGTCAAAGTGCTTGACCAATTTTTATCTGCACCAAATGAATTAAGATCAGACTTGAATTTCCACAATTTTCAATGGCAATTGGGCCTGACAATTATTTTCCATGTATGGGCCTTAAAAATCAACACAAATCGTGGGCCAAAATGTGTAACAATATTTTAATTAACCCCAAATATTAATTCCACACTTAAATTCATGAATTTATCTTAAATTCTCAATAAAATTTCATCACAATTAATATTTTCACAATTAAGCACAATTACTCAATTTAGTGTAGAAAGTGCACAAAATCATATCAAAATTGGCAATAAAAGCACAATAATTTTGAGTATTTTTCACACTAATCATGATTTTTAAATGTCTGCTGTCGGGATGAATGAATGGAGTTTGTTTACTTATTTATTATTTTACTATTTTAAGCTTCATTAAATGTGGGCAGTGAATTATTTAATTTGGGCCAACAATTTAGGAAATATAGCTTATAACTTTCAGGTTTCTAACTTTTTTTGCCATGTGTCTTTTTAGGTTTCCAACTCAATTACACAAGATGGAGAGTACGATGGAAGTAATGCGGTTGAGTCAACTATTGACACTCAAGAAGCAAAGAGAAAAATGATGAAACCTAGATCAAAAGTGTGGCAGCATTTTGAGAGGATCAAGAGTGAGGACGGTTCTACTGATAGTGCTAAGTGTATGCACTGCAAAAAGGTATTTCGCTGCAATCCCTCCAAGAATGGCACTTCATCCCTTAATAATCATATGAAATCGTGTGTTGAAAATCCTACAAATCAAGATACAAGTCAAGGGATAATAAACTTGCAGTTTAATACATATGAGAGTTGTGGTACACTTTCTACTTGGAAATTTGATCAAGATGAGATTAGGGCAGCCCTAATACGCATGGTTGTTGTTGATGAATTTCCATTTAAGGTAGTGGAGGGGGAAGGATTTAGGGAGTTTGTGAACAAAGCATGTCCAAGGTTTAAAATTCCTTCTAGATATACGGTGTCAAGGGATTGTTATCAATTGTATCTTAATGAAATGTCAAGGTTGAAGTCTTTCATGAAAACAAACTGTGTGAGAGTATGCATTACCACTGATACTTGTACTTCATTGCAAAGGATTAACTACATGTGTGTTACTGCTCATTTCATTGATAATGACTGGAACTTGCATAAAAAGATCATCAATTTTGTGTCTGTTTCTAGTCATAAAGGTGATTATCTTGGTAAAGCATTAGAGAATTGTCTTCTTGAATGGGGATTGAAAAATGTGTTTACTGTAACTGTGGATAATGCAAGTTCAAATGATGGTGCTATAAAATTTTGAAAAAAGAAAATTGTGAATTGGGGAACTGCAGTTGCTAATGGTAATTATCTTCACATGAGATGTATAGCACATGTAGTTAATTTGGTGGCTAGTGATGGTTTGAAAGATATTGATCCTTCAGTGAAGCGTGTTAGAGATGCAATTAGGTACATTAGGAATTCACCTGCTAGGCTGAAAAGATTTAAAGATTGTGTGGAGTTGGAAGGCATAGAAAGCAAGTGTTCACTGTGTTTAGATGTTCCTACTAGGTGGAACTCAACCTATACAATGCTTAATACTGCTGAAAAGTTTGAAAGGGCTTTTGAGAAGTATGATGATCTTGACCCGTGTTATAAGGTTGATTTGGGGGAGGCAAATATTCCATCTGTTGTTGATTGGATGTGTGTTCGTAAGTATGCTGATTTGTTGAAGCATTTTCATAAAATGACTCAACGTATTTCAGGTTCATCTTATGTCACATCTAACTCATTTTTATGTGAGATTAGTGATTTGTGTTGTATTTTGAATGATTGGAAGACAAGTTTCGATTTTGAGACTAAAAGATTGGGTGACTCCATCAAAAAGAAATTTGATAAATATTGGGGAGATGTGGAGAAAATGAATAAGATTATATTTTGGGCTAGTGTTTTTTATCCTGATAAATTGGGCTATTTGGAATACTCATTGTCTCTAATGTATGGGGAGGAAAAAAGTGTCACTATGTTTCAATCTTTAAATAGTGGTCCTTTTTAGTTGTTTGATGAATATAACAACCGATATCAGCCGGTGAGTGGAGGGAATAATTGTGGGAACATATCAAGTTCTAGTGGGATGATTGATTGTGAGGAGGATAGTGATGTGTCGGTGTCTAAAGCTAGATATAAGAAACAAAGAATGGAAAGTGGGTTGGGCACACCAAAGCAAAATGAATTAGAACTCTACTTGAGTGAAGTCGTTTTAGAAGGGAAAATAGATGTGTTGGGTTGGTGGAAGATGAACTCCAACATATTTCCGATTCTTTCAAAAATGGCTCGTGATATTCTAGTTGTCCCAATTTCTACTGTTGCTTCGGAGGCTGCATTTAGTGCTGGTGGTAGGGTGCTAGATCCATTTAGGAGTTCTTTAACTCCTAAAATAGTTGAAGCTTTGATTTGTGGGCAAGATTGGCTCCGACACTCACAAAATCCAATATCATACGAAAAAATACTTGATGAGTTAGAGAACATTGAGAAAGGTATGTATGTGTAAGTGAGTATTTTATTATGTTCTTTTAATATTGTAAAGTATATATTTATTAACATGTTTTTCTTTAATTTTAGATTTACCAACTGTAGCTGGAAATGGTGGACCGGGTGCATCATCAAGTACCAATGGTTAACTTTTGAGAAAGGTATAAGTTAATAGTCATAATTCATAAATCAGTTTTTTTTAGGTTTCTAATCAATCTCATAAATCTTTTTTTTTTTTAGATTGCCCATGATATTTTGTGGCTTTATACAATATTATTGATGTTGAGTTGGTATTATAGTTGTAGGCACTGAAGCCGCACCGAGGAAGGGATGGATTGCCTTTTGTTTTGTATAAGGGATGGATTGCCTTTTGTTTTGTCTTTTTTAAGCCACACTGAAGCTGCTGCCTACTGCTTTTGCCTAAGGGATGGATTTGCCTTTTGTTTTGTTTTTTTTAATTGCAAGAAGTGGACTAGTGGTTTCTCTTTTGTTGCAATTGGAGCTAATAATTTTACCTTTGCATGGATTCAGCAGTTTAATTTTATTGAACTAATTTGATCTACTTAAGAATCCCAGTGGCCAGTGCTCTGTTATTGTAATTTGTAACTGTTTTTGTCATTTTGTAAGTGCTATTCCAGCAAGTATTCTTTATAATTTGTGTTGAATGAGTTTTGAAGTGTGTATGTAATTTATGCATTACTATTTATTTATTTGGACAAAATTTCAGTTATTTGGATAAAATTTCGGTTATTTGGACAAAACTTCGGTCTTTTGGACAAAATAATAAAATTTCGGTTTGGTTCGGTTTTTACCGAAACCGAACCGAAATATTCGGTTTGGTTTCTATTTGGTTTTATATACATTCGGTTCGGTTTCGGTTTCTTTTACCTTAATTCGGTTCGGTTTTCGGTTTTCATAATTCGGTTCGGTAACCGAACCGACCGTTGCACACCCCTAGTTGGAACAATATGGTTCCCATACACCAAACATGTAGAAGTTTGTCGTTAAGGTGTTAAGCCTCACATGTAGCTTTTCCGGGTGTGAGCGGAATTGAAGCATATTTGAAAATGTAAGTAGCTAAGACACAAGTGCCTAAGTGATAATATTATAAATATTTTAAAAAAATTTACTCTAATTATAAATTTTGTACTTTGTAGGTGCATGCCAAGAAAAGGAATAGGCTATTACAAAAACGAATGAACGATTTGGTATTTGTGAAATACAATCATTCATTGAAAAGACGTTATGATTCTCGTGATCAAGTTGATCCAATTTCTTTAAAAGAAATTGATGAAAGCAATGAATGGTTGAGGGGGGATAATAATTTTGATGAAGATGAAGACTTTGTACATAATTGTGATGATTTAACTTGGAGTATGGTTAGTGATGTTCTTGGGGTTGATGAGCCCATATACCAAACTAGGGGGAAACAAGTGAATAAGTGAAAGGAGAAGGGGAGTTAGGGGGAATGTGGGAGTTCAATTGCAAGGTTACCTTCTAAAGGTAAGAGCAAACAAGTGGAGAAAGACAATAGAAAAAAAGACTCATCTCTAAGACTTAGAGATGGAGATGACTATGAGGAGACATTTGATGAAGTGGAAGATGAAGATGAAGAAGAGTACATAGATGATGATGAGATGTTTGATGATGATGATGATGATGATGATGATGATGAGGAGGAGGAGGAGGAGGAGGAGGGTTTTGATTTTGATGTTGATGAGGATGAGGATTGAGAAATTGTTAACTTGGTGATGTTAATTTCATGGTTTTTGTTTGTGAAGAATGAACTCAAGATGTCTATCTTCACTTTTTTGTTTTAATTTTATGCTTACCTTATATTATAATGTTTATTTATTGAGATTTTGGTTATATTACATGGTGGATTGTATACGGATCTTATAAGATATATTTTTGCAAAAAGTATCTCGAGAGCGTCTCGGGCGCCACCATCCCCTTGGCGCCTCTCGCCTTTAAAAACTATGTTGCCACCTTCTCGGGTATATTTAGAAAGAATAGAATTAGTGTGTTTCTTTGTATCTTCATATTTATTCATCTTTACTATACATTTTTGCTGCCTGCATTGCCTACTTAATATATAAATGTAGAAATTTATTAAAATTGCACCAATCTATAATCAAGCGAAGTGTTCTAATCCTATTTTTTATATCTCCAAAATTCACAAAATTTCTTTTTCGTATCATTTTATTTACGTACAATAAAATTTTGAAAGCAATTGAAGTTGGTTTACTATTTTATATGAATTTTATACTCCTCCCATGTAAAACCTTTTCAACTATGCCCATTCAATTTGAAAAGAGAAGTTGGCTCCTAGATACATAAGAATTGAATTTTTTTTTTACTCTAAGGTCTTGTTTGGTAGTGTGTAGAAAATTAGTATGTAGGGGTAAGATTTCAATTATTAAGTGAGAAATATGTATTAAATCATAGTGTTTGGTAGTAAATTCTTAAAAGTAGATTATTTTTATCTTTTTGTTTGATAGAGTGTAGTTTGTTGGTAGAATTTCTTAAGGATGATTTAATGTGGCTGATTTAGCTACTGATTCTATCAAACAATAATCAAATGATAATTGTGTTCTTGATATTGTTTTAGAGAGAGAGAGAGAGAGTAGTGAGGGTAGAGTGAGAAAGTATTTGTGGAATAATGAACTTAGAGAGAGAAATGGTGTACAAGAGACCTATTTATAGGTTTGCATGTTGTGAGGTGGCACCTTATGAGCTTACTTGGCCTTAGATGCTGACAAGTGTCCTTAACATCTGTCCTTACTCACTACTATGCTTCTATTACATCGATATGTCCTTTTACACCACTACTAATTCCCTATATAGCTATTGTCTATACTCCAGACTGGGCGAGCTCCCTTGTCTTGTGCTATTCCGGGTTGTGGTGGTAGCAGTGGACTCCAGCCTTGTCTCTTGGATATTGGCGAGCTCCCCTGTAGGTGGGCGAGCTCCCTTGCGAGCTCTCTCTCTCTCTCCTGGTTTTGGTCTACTGTTGACACGTCATCATGCGTCTGGGCGAGGTCTAGGCGAGCTTCTCTACTACTCTTTGTGTTGACTTGGTCAAGGTTGATGACGTGTCTCTGGGCCATGTTGGCGAGCTCATCAGCCTTGGTTAATTAATCTTGTAATCACACATTAGTAGTTCACCTATCAACATAGTTATTATGATTTAATATTTATTTTTAATGATCTATGTTTCTATTAATATTTGATAGGAAATCAATGTATTAATATTTGAGCAAAAAATATTTTCAATTACTTTTTTTGCCCACAAAATATATTATCGAACACCTTCTGGACATCTTTCGTACTTTCAATCTTAAATACCTAGAAAAAAAAATTTCCAGAAAAAGAACTCAAACAGGGAACTAAAACCAGCATTGATTCATAAATCCAAAAAAAAAATTACAAAATCAACAATCTTGTTTCTCCAAAATCTCCAGATGCGCTTGCAAAATTCTATTAACTCAATCAAGAAAAAGAACTTAAGAAGTATAAAGTCTCGAAAATCAAGAACTCACCAACACTTCCGAAACTCTGAATTATCAACGATCTCAGGTCTACTAGGCAATTACACAAACACTTCACCAGCAAGAAATAGTGCCAAAAACACTGCCTTGTGCAAACATCCCCTTATTCATGTTTTCATTCAACGTTGAGCATAGAGCGTGGCTTTGAAGTAATGCAAAAGGCAAACAACATAAAGATAGACCTAATAGAAATCAAGTCACTATAGTGGTTTGGTACCAAGATTTTAACCGAACCCAAATAAAAAATGACAATTTTTATAGAGATTCCCTTCTCTTTTTCTTTCGATTATGTTGTGATTTGTATCACAGAATTTTATTGATTCAGAGCAACACTGTTGCCGAACGAAGTCGGAATAGCGTCTGGGTGGCTTGAGCAAATAGGTAGACAGAGAATAGGCCGGATAGATTGAACAACGATGTCGATGGAGGCTCTCAACATCCTTTTCTCTTTCTCCCATTCACAGATCAAAAGTTTTCTCATCACCGTTGGAGTTCGAGGAAGATTGAAAGACAGTAGAGGGAGATTGGGATATGGATATATTAAAGCAACTTTTAAATTAGAATTTGGCGTTTCCAATACATGGCCCAACGGAACAATACCACCACCAATATGTTTTAAGAAATAGTTAGCAAATGATGATTCTTCCAAATATCAAATTACATGGACCTAACTCTATCTCAGTTACTGTTGAAAATTTATATAGAATAGAATACCACCATTTTGGTGAGATCCATTCTACCACTCTAACAGTGAAAAATTGAGATTAAACTTCCGGGTTAATGAACAGTATCGGATTCATGGACTCGGAATACATACTACAAAATCATTCTAGCACTTGGATTTAAAATTTAAATTAAAAAAAATATTTCAAATCACCCTCCCTCCCCAAAGTAATCAATATTACCCTAAGAAGTAATCAATACTACCACACAAAAAAAAAGTAATCACTAATATTTTAATTGTAAAAAAAATTATAGTTCAGTGTGTCATTGTATATATTGAACAAATCAAAACTAAAATCAAATTATGCTTAAAATCCAAGTGGACATCATGCGCATATTGCATACTAAAATTTACCTTTTTTGGTAATTTCTATATTCAAAAAGTACCACAATTTTTTTTAGGGAGAAAGACAATATTATATTTAATAAATTTTTCATTACATCACCTTTGAGGACATGATCTAATAATCACTTCATATGGTGATCAGTGGACACATATATAATCATGATGTCTAACATACATCGTCCATAAGCAAAAAGAAGTCATGATCGAGTTAAAAATAACAATAATAAATGTCCAACAATTTCTTAGACGTGCTAGCTAGTAGATAGTGTAGTTTACCTCTCTTGTGTGAGCTGATGGGTTCAGAACTTTAAATAAAATGAAGATACAAATGATATATAATTATTAAATATTAAGACTCCAATTTAAATAAATGGAGTTGCAATTTTTTTTTTATAAATAGAGTATTAATTTTTATTTTTTAAAGAGTGGTTATTATGTGTGTAATACACACAGAAATAGGATGTGTGTGTAACAGTTTTACCCAACTCATATTATCAATAAATGAATAGCTCGAATCGGATCACAATTCAAATCAAATCAAAATTGATACACACAAATTATATTTTTGTGTGAGTATTACTCACATAATACTTTGCCTAAAATTGATACTCCCTCCATCCCACAACACTTTCTGTACTTTCGTACTATGTTCATCTCACAACATTGTGTACACCCTATCAATGGAAATCACTATTTTAACTTTTTCTTACAACATTCACATATTTACACAAAATATAATTATTTTTTACATTCAATTCAACTAATTTCATTACTTTAATAAATTTTTATTATCTTTCAAAAAATAATACTAACATTACACATCACCCATAATACTCTCTTCATTACATATTTTTCTTAAAAAATGTGCAATTTTTGGTGTGAAAAGTGATGTGGGACGGAGGGAATATTATTTAATTTATTTAAAATTTATTATATTATTGAAATATATTATTTACATTGTTGATATAATTATATTAAATCTATTAAATGAAAAATATATATTATATGGTGTTTGAATGAAATAACAATTCTTTATTTTTTAGAATCCCTATTTCTTAAAAATTATATTAACCATAAGAATGAGAATAGATAGATATATGGTGATTTCATTTCTAACTTATTCCACCATACCAATGGGCTTAAGTGTATTTTTAAAAAAATCACCTTCTTGTTATAAATAAAATTGGTCTTATTCTACTCCACATTAAATTGCTTTCCAATATAAATAAGGGAACTTTTCTACGTAAGCAAATGTATCATATACAATTCGCAGACGGTGCACTCACTCAACAGTTAAAATTGTTTATATTGAAAAGTTAATTCTGATTATATTAAAAAGTGGGGATTAACTACACTGAAAACTTTACACTGTTATTAATTTTCAATCTAATCAATTCCAATTTTTCAATATAATGATACTTAACTTTTCAATTTAAACAATCTTAATTGTTGAGTGACTGCAACGTGCACCAAATGCACATAAAATTTTACTCTTCTATATAATGACAAAAGTTATTTTTTCGATAGTACACTTAATTTATACGGTGCAACTTGTGCACAATAAACTTATTCCATAATATTTAATATAATCTTTGAAGCATAATATTCTCATCTGTGTACCTCTACATACATGTGAATAATTCATGTCGATTTTTGCAATTCCAGAATAATAATTGATGAAATAGTAGATCTCATGTCTAACTTTAATAATGCATGCAATCCTATACCATCACTCACTTAGCACTGCGTGTGTTATATAGAGTATATATTATTTAAAATGAAGAAATAATTATACAATCTCACTCAATTAAATTGTACTTATGTGGTGACATATCATGTGCTGCAAACTAAAATGCCAAAGGGCAATGATAGAAATGCATGTTCCACATAAACCACTTTTAATCGATAAAGATGGATTAGATGCTACTTTATGCCCCTAGCATAGTTAACCCCAATCATATGAGCTAATTTCATTGTTACAAATTACTCCTATTTTTTATTTGCTAAAGTCTCGAATGCAAGTGGTGCACAGTACATTGACTCAATAGTTGAAGTTATTTGCACTAAAATATATGATTGATTACACTGAAACGTTGTTATCAAATTTCAAGAGACACTGTTATCAAATTTCAATGTACACTTTTCGGTGTAATTAACCCATATTTTTTAATATAATCAGCATACACTTTTCAGAATAAATAATTTCAGTTATTGAGTGAGCGCATCGTGCACCAAGTGCGCATAACTTTTCAGTATAAATAATTCCAGTTATTGAGTGAGCGCATCGTGTACCAAGTGCGCATAACACTTACGTTTTTTTTTTTGATAGAGAGATTGTTCCTATTCTTCAAGATGCAAGCACACATTTGATTTATTTTATTCATGATTGTAAGATTTGTTGGGTTAGTCGTTTTACGAACTTGCATAATTTTTTTAGCACAATTTTTTTTATTAATCAGTACTGATCACTAATTTCAGCTTTTTTTAAGCTAATGAATATATTTTCCCATTAAAAAATAAAGGGAAAATACACTTTTTTGTCCTATAAATTTTGTTGATTTTGGTTTTCGTCCTCTTAAGTTTTGAATTTTGGTTTTCTTCCTTTAACTTACCAAAAATTATGGTTTTCGTCCTCTTAAGTTTTGAATTGCATAATAAAATTAATAACAACATCCAATTATTGCATAATAATAAAGTTAATTATTTAATCATTACAATCAGATCTAATAAATAATATAATAATTCAATATTAAGTTAAAATCTACCCACTCAAAAATTAAAAAAGAACACAAATTTTAAAATTTCTAGAATTGTAAAAATTACTGATTTTTAAAAATCACTTAAAATCCAAAAACTAACATTTATGAGATAGAAGACATACAAATAACAATGGAAAATCCAAACTGTCCTCTCTCTGTGATTGTAATGCTGGATGTTCTGCTATTTTAACAAAGCATGAGGAAAGCTTTAATGATAGAACCCCACATACAAAAAGACATATATACCAAGTTTATAATGATTGTAATTTAATGCATAACTAACTTGCATGTTGGCCTCTGCATTTTCATTTTATACTCCATCAAACCCTAAATTTATTCTCTTCTTTCTTTTTTCTCCAAATCTATTTCTGTTTTTTTAATTTATTGTTTTGTTATTATTCTCATAAAATATTTATTTTACTCATTGCACCTTACCATATCCTTTACTTGATCTATTATACTTCATTCTTATTAAATTTATACACATCTCAATAAAATAATTTTGGAGAGTGAGAGAAAATATAAAATTCCAAAGATAAAACAACACATAACTTTAATTACAATTTACAAAGATAAACTCGAAGTTGGCCTCAGGATTTTAATTATGTACAAAATTCCATAATTTTAAAAGATATTGTATTTTGTAAAAAAAAAAAAAGTTAAAAATCTGATAAAAAATTATCAGTGAACTTTCCTCTGTTTTATCCCCTCAATTATGTCTTAAAAAAAAAATTGAAAGGAACATTTATTTGTCATCCACTTAGATACAATCTAAATATCTAATTTTGTCCAACATAAATTTACATTTTAAGGAATTCAACATTTAAAGAAAAATACACTTTTTAAATAAAGTATAGACATATAGATTGATATGTATACATTTATATGAATGTATATCAAATTAATATTTTTATATTTGAAAATGTGCAAATTTATATGTGGGCAAACTCATATAGAACTAATGGGGTAATATATATATATATATATTTGAGAATCTCATTATTGCATAAAATATCTTGCCCTTTAAACAATCATCAATTTCATATGCACTTGGACTCTAGATCCGTACACTAACAATATATCAATTATATTAGCCTACAAATCTTAATCATTCTTTCCATTCTATGATATGTTACAACACAAATAAAAAAAATATATAAAATATTAATATAATACAAAATTTTAATAGAAAAAAATGAAAAAATAATAAAAATAATAATTACTAAAAAAAGTAAAATATATATCCATATATATATACATAGTGAAATGAAAAAAATAATAAAATGAAAAATATTTTGCGCGTTTTGCGCGTTTAAATTATTTTGCGCGTTTAAAATGAAAAATGAAAAAAATAATAAACTGAAAAATAATAAATTTAATTTGCGCGTTTAAATTATTTTGACTTGCACGTTTTATTTATGTACCCAATTACACGTATATTTCATTATAAGATCTTCATGTAGGACGACATCATATTACTCCCATTAGAACTAGAAATAATGTGAGAAAAACATTAAAAGTAAAATGTTGATATTTATTGACAAATCAAATTGATAATGAGTGTTTTGTACTTTATATATTACTCCATCCGTGCCGCTATATGTTGCTCGTTGCTTTTGGGCACACAAATTAAGGTAAAAGTAAAAAAATATAAGTGATATGATGGAAAAAGTGAAAAAATATAAATAATGTGATGGAGAAAAGTGAAAAAGTAATGGAAATAGTGTAAAAAAATATTGAAAATAATAATAAAGAAGTGAATAGTAGTTTCCAAAAAAGGTAAAAAAGTAAATGAGCAACATATAGTGGGACGGACGAAAACGGCAACATGAGCAGCTTATAGTGGGACGGAGAGAGTATTTAACTGTCTCATTGTCTCACACAAAATTAGGGGTGAAGCAAATACCGAAAATACCGACATACCGTACTTACCATACCGAAAAATACCGAATTTATCGAAAATTTCGGTACCGTATCGGTATAGAATTTTAAAATTTTCGGTATAAATCGGTATACCAAAAATATTCCTATACCGATTATTTTCGGTATACCGACTTATACCGAAAATATTTCGGTATCTCGGTATACCGATATATACCATTTTGGTAATTAGTATAAAATTTAATATTAAATTTATTTTTATTTAATTAAAATTATACTTTAATTATTTCGGTATGGACCGGTATGACGATATATACCTGTATGGGCGGTATACTGACATATTCAGTGTGGACCCGTATTTCAGTATAGATCGAAATATCGATATGGTACGATATGCGGTATGTATTTTTGGTATACAGAAATTTTTGTATACTGAAAAATTTCGATATGGTATACGATATGGGCGGTACGGTACGGTATGGTACGGTATGTCACCCCTATGCAAAATCGATTCATCTTTATTTGGCAAAACACACTACCTTATTTACCTCAAGAATAAAATAAAATAAAAAGTAAAAAAAAATTATATGAGACTGTTTCGTAAAATGAGGCCTATCATTTTTAATAAAAGAAAAAAATTTGTATAAACTCAAGTCCACGGTAAATTAGGATTTTATCAATTAACGCTATCATGTGTATATACTATCATTGTTATATATATTCACTATCACTGTTGCGCATATATACTATCATTATTAAAAATTCAAATATATTTTTGTAACAGTGATAGTGATTACACATAACAGTGATACGAGTTCATGTAAACTCGAGTTCACAAAAGACCTACTCTTATAAAAATATTATCACTTTTTATTAAAGTTGTATTTTTTTTTAAAATAATAATTTTTTATTAATAATGCATTCAAACTTCATTAGACGGTTTTACATCAAGTTACTCAAAAGTAAAGAAGACGAACAGGAACAAAAAAAAAACACTGACCAAAATTAAAGAGGGTAAGAAGCTACAGGGTACAAAATGGAAAATGGGTTTGATGCGAGCTCGTTGACCAAAAATAGTTTACTGGCCCATACAAAAGTGAAGTTCAAATAACTATAGTACCCCTACGTTGAAAAAAATGGGAGGTTTCATCTCTCTCCTCTTTCATCAGCATTAAAATCTTTCAAATCATTCTTTCCTCTCTCTCCTCTCTTACGTTTCTCTCTCTCTAATACCGGACGTTTTTCTCCATTCCCTTCTCTCTCGCAAAGCACAACCGCCTATTCGTCAACTTCAATTCCGCTGTCGCATAAATCTGAAACCACCAGTGAATTCGCCGTCGCCCACAGCTCGTTGCCGGACGTCTACAATCTCAACGACTCAACGCCACCTATTTCACCGCTTTCCGCCGCGACCTCTGTTCCGTCGCCTGGAACCTCTACCAGAATCACCTTCGTCCGATTCAACGCCAATCGCCGAAATTAAATTCCGTTGTACACCAAAAACCGCTGGAAATGGCCACAACCGCCTCTGGTAATTGATGTTGGGCTAAATACCTCCACAAAATTTGACATTAACAATTTTTTGCAATTGAACTTACGAATAAGTTCTTTGCAATTTGAACTTATCAATTTTTTGTTATTGAACTTATTAATTTGAACTTATCAAAATTTTGCAATTTGAACTTACCAGTAAGTGTGTGTACAACGACGTCCGCCTCATCCACCGTTGAGATCTGAAAAAAAAGGCCCCTTCGCACCACGGTCGGCTTCTCCTCATCCACCGTCATTTTAGATCTGTAGTCATAGTTGATGCCGAGGAGAGCGCCGCCGTGAAGAATAGCCGATTTCTTGAGTCTCTCCTAGGAGACTTTCACTTTCTTGTTTATATGTATATATATTTAGAGAGAGAGAGAGAGAGAGTATATCTGTGGAGAGAGATAAAGAATGGAAAATATACATATACTCCTATATATATATGTATGTAATGTATATATGGAATATGTGTGTGTCTTGAGTCTCATCAGTGTATATATATATATAATGTATGTATTCCATATGACATGTGCAGGCTAGAATGATAGGGGTCATATAGGAGTTTGAAGGTTAAAGTGGGTTTATAGTAATAAAAAAAAAAGTCAATTCTCTCATAAAAAAAACGCTACAAGTCTGTATCCCCCAGTCAATTTCCCAATTAAAGAAGATAAAGATTCTTTGGTACTCTTCCAACATAGTCAATAGCACAAAACTCCTTGTTCCACGTTTTTCCCTCTTCATTTTCCTTTAAAAACCAATCAAGTTTAACTTTTCTCTCTCCTAAATCCTAAAATTTCAATTTTATAATTAAAAAAACAATTTCAGTATTTCACTTGTTAAATAAAATAATATTTTATCTTATACTCTTAAATCATCGTACAAATCATTAATCACCAATTAAACTCCAACTAAAACATGAAAAAATTCAAACAAGTCAAAACTCAAGAACAAATAGTTAAGATGAGATGAATTTGTGATCTCTATCAGTAAATTAAATTCTCAATCAACACATATATAATAATCAACTGCAAATAAATTAATCATAAATTAAACCTAAACTTACAGAGGCTGAATTCAATTTTCAGCAATATTACAGTGTGAGTTGTGATGAAGCCCTCTTCTCAAAAAGATGGAGAAGAAGGCAATGGAAGTACCTGAGATGCTTGATTATGCAGCTGCTCTCTCACATCAAAAACTGAAACAAAACCACCACTCTTCTCATCCAAATACCTCATTTTCCCACCATTTTCTTCCATCAACATCTTAATCAGCAGCTTATCCTCTGCATCTTTCAAGAACTTGAATTTTGGGGGAGGAGAGGACCTCAATCTGTTGAGTTCAGCCTCCGAAATAGACTCGAAAAGCGGGTTTATCCCATGATGATTGTAGGAATCAAGATTGGGTTTCAATGTTGGGGAGGACATTGGAGTGAGGAAAGGTGTTCCATCAAAGACAAGATCACTCAAACTTCTTGCCCTTGACCCTTTTCTTGATTTCCCATCATCAACCTCCAAATCTTCCCTGCTTTCCTCCTTGATTGTGAAGAGGAATCTTGGAGGGCCACAGAGATTGTGGATCCTCATCAATTCTTGCTCAACCCCTTCTTCAGAAAACTCATCTTTTACCACCCCTGAATCCTTGTTGGAGCCCATCTCCAAATCTTGAGGATTGTTTGTGAGCTCCTGGGTGCTGCTGCTACTGCTGTTAAAAGAAGTGGGCTTTTTCCAACAGAAGAGATAAGACATGTTTTCTTGGATTTCAGTGCTGGAATTTGCTATTCTATTCTTCCACCATAGCAGATAGTAAAGCTCTGCCACAAGCCCCATCAAAATGCAACCAAAAACAAAACTCAAACCAATTCCCAGACCGCTGAAAGATCCCATGTTTTTTCTTGGAATAAAACCCAGTTTCAAGGTTCAGTCATCGGTTAATTCACACAATTTTTTGAGTTAAAACTCTCTTTTTTTGAAAAAAAGAAAAAAGACACCCAGAAATCAAAAGCTCTCGAGAAAAACAGGGAAATATACCTAATGGTCTATAAAGTCGCAATGCCTATGATAAGAAGACGGCCCTTTTGTGGTTTAAAGTCCAGGTTGAAAAGCAAGGAACTGAAATTACATTTGCACCCCCCGAGTTCGCTCAAAGCAAACGCAGTTCGATTATATAAAAAGAACTGTAGAGAAGGTGTTCGGTGAATTGCCTCAGAGACACGCTACTGCCTGTGGGAGCGTACGTGTGGAGAAGAAAAGAGAAAAATCTTACCTTTTACACAAATTCTACATATCATAATCATAAGCATGAAAAGGGCAGCTAAAGAAGGAAAATCTTGGCACAGAAAAAGTATTCATCATACAAGCAACATTTTCTTCAAGAAAAGGAATTTAACCTTTAACATTTGAGCAAAATTCAAAGAGAAGAGAGAGAGAGAGAGAGAGATGGGGCAGATAAGTTGGGAGAATGTGTGTACAGCGGTTGGACTAGTGGAGCCCGGCACAGATGTAAGGACTATTGTCCTCTTGCTTTTAAATTTTTTCTACTATATGTACAATAACTTTTTAAGTTCTAATTGCAGTAAATTTATTAAATTATTACTAATTTTTATTTAACCAACCAAATTATAGTTTATTATATTGATATATAAACTATTAAATTTTAATACACATACTACTAAATTTAAATATAAAAGTATCTTTTTTTTCGCGAGACTTAGGGCATCTCCAATGGTTCGCACTAGAGTAGCGCGAACTCCGCAGGATTTGTAATTCATCTCCAACAGTTCGCGCTACATTTTGTGCTACATATATTTTCTTATTTTTTATTATATTTTTTTATATTAATTTAAATTTAATAATTACATAATTTTATTATTATTTTATACTATTAATTTTCAAATAATATAAATTATTTTTTAATTTAAAAATAATTTATTAATTATAAAATAAAAATTATAGAATAAAATTAAATTTAATAACATCATACAATCATACATATTAATTTAAAATTCATAATACAAATGATAATACAATTATAAAATCATACATAATAGAAAACACAAATAAACACATCACAAAAAATGCACTCAAAATAAAGAAAACTCATAACATCAATAATAGTAGTCTAGCTCTCGAAATTAGAATATTCCTCCCACATATGATCAATCAATGCATTACGAAGTGTCGTGTGAGCGTCTCTGTCTCTAATTTGTCTAAATCAAGAGACGAATGCTTGAAAGGATGGAGATTCATTATTCACCATTTCTAAATCGAAGCTCTGCTCTTACCTTTGCCTCTATTAGACATATCCTACAAAAAAATAAGCTCAAAGCATGATATATGAAAAATAAGCTCAATCATAACACTTCCTAGAAGAATTCGATACATGAGCAAAGGAAGAACAATACACTCAATTCATTATCAACTACATTCACTAAGTAGAATAGATTGAACATAATGGGTCTAATTCTAGAATCAAGGGAATCATGCAACTTATAGTCATGCCAATGTCATATATCAATGAAACCTCAAATAAGAAAAAATCATAGGTGAATCAACATCATTAACTCAACCTAGCATCAATATACTCATACCCATTGACAAGTAGCACAACAATATCTTGACAATTCAATTTGAGAATAAAATTCCCAAAAATTCGTAACTATGCCTACACTCAAAAATTCAATCATCAATTAAGTCCAAAATTCACAAAATTAGCATGCAATTGGGTTCCCCATGGATTATTTCATCATCAATTGCTCAAAATTAAGCTAGAATAAAAAATCCCCAATTTAAACTCAAGAATCCCTAAAAATTGAATTTCTCATTCTAGACAATGCTACCATGGAATTCCAATAAAATTGCAAGAAATAGAATGAGGAGAGTTAGAAGAACATACCTTTGGAAGGAATTGATGAAAAGAAATGTAGAGATTGAGATATGGAAATTTCTCCAACTTTCTTCTTCTTGGTTTTGAGAGAGTATGGAGTGCAAGAGTGAAGAGAGAAGTGTGTGTTTGTGTGTGGAATAAGTGGGAAATGAGGACAAAGAGTGAGTGGACAAACCTAGAGAAGTGTGGTCAAAGTTGGACCAAAAGGTGGTCAAAATCGAATTTAGCAAGGCATCACACGAGTCGGTGCCTATGGCCACACGAATCGGACTCGTGCGAGCACTCGTGTGAACCATTATCGCCCGAACCAGCGAGCCACCGCACGAATGCGTGCCTATGGTCACACGAACCTTGGCCTGTGGGTGCAAGAATCCGAGCCTTTTTGCAACACTTCGAATTTTCATCTCTTTGCACCCTTTTCACGCCATTTTCTTCCATTTTCCTACACAACACAACTTAAAACTCCTCATAAAACATTAATGGTAATTGAACATCATCAAATTAATCATGAAAATGAGCAATTAATCGAAAAATTAATCACGAAACACACCCCCCCAAACTTTTTCGGATCAAGATTCGTAATAAAGTTTGGAAAGAGTGATTAATCAAGAAACTCAAGCTCAATAAACCATGCACACTACATTTCAACTCCTAAACCAAGAATATCTCAAAACCTTAAGCAAAACATGCTTCTCAAATCTATTCTTGCACATAATAGCACAAAATCCACAAAGAGCAATCAATTCACAATAACATGGGCTAAAATGGCATTCATGCTTCTATCCCTAAAATCAAAAAGCAAAACCAATCACAACAAAATAAAATCAAGGATACGAAAAAGGATATAAGGGTGGGTTGCCTCCCACCTAGCGCTTGGATTTAACGTCCCCTAGCTGGACGACACCAATGTTAGCTAAATGGCCAAGGATATTTGATATCCTCCCCATTAAACTCTACTCTCAAAGCTTCATAATCAAGGAAACAAGTTGGATTTCTACCCCACACCCCTACTTTCCTTATCAATTTATACTTGTAAGCACAAGAATTTTCCTCTTTTCCTCTCAAAACACCATTTCACCCCCATTTCCTATTATCAAAAATTTTTAAGAGGATTTTCAATTCAATCTTATCATCCATAAATTCAAGAGGTAAGACAAATTCACAATGAACAACATTATCAATTAAAGCATAAGTAGAAGAGTATAAGGGTTTAGAAATGCTTATTTCATTTGTAGGCTCCTCTTCAACTTCAAATTGTTGTTTTTCTTCAATTAAGCTCAAGTCCATGAGTGGACATTTATCTTCCTCTTCTTGATCATTCTCCTCTCCTCCTCTTGAATCATCTACTTCCTTATCCCCTTCTTCTTTTTCTTTCACCTCTTCTTCTTGTTCCTTCACCTCCTTCTCCTCCTCTTCTGGATTCCTATCAATTTTAACACAAGAAGTAGAGTCATAAATTTCTTTGTCAAGAGATATTGAACGAATAGTGAAAGAAGAAGGATCATAAGATCCTTTATCATTATAGTGCAAGATTATCTTGAAGTCTTCATCATTCAAATCTTTATTCTCTTCAAGAAATCGATCAATTTGATCATTGTTGGGACAATCTGAGTATTTTGATTAGATCCCAAAACTCCTGATGAATTTGCCTAAGTATAGTTGTTCAGGATAAAATAGTTCAGGATAGTTAGGTTAGAGATTCAGTACAGGAGGACCATGCAGAAGACTGAAGAATATTGGAGTCGACCCAATTTACTGAAGTCTGAAGCGTAAACCATCCTGAAGGAGTCAGTCAGTCTCGCTGAAGATTGTCTGTTATGAAACTGAAGATCGAAGCCTGCTGATTCATCCTGAAGTCCATCCTGAAGTACCTTTGGCTGATGTTTCTACTGAGTACACTAAGCATACTCAGGACAGAAGTCAGTCAGTGAAGTGTAAGTGTCACCTATCAGGCTGTGCTGAATGCACATAGGACCTGACTTAGGCCTTGGTTCAGTTCACCTGAATCATGTAAGTCCAAAGCAAAAGGTTATTTATGCTATGGGTCAAGAGATAAAAAGAATGTCAGTAAGACTCCATTAAGACACACGTTCAGACTGAGTTCTTAACAAGAAACTCAGAGCATTGAATGTACGAGGAAGGATAAATGTCTGAAGGTCAACTAGCCGTTATAGCGGAGAGCCAATGATCTTTCGACACGTATGCATGGAGTCTGCGCAGCATTTAATGCGGCATTTAATGCGTCTCAAAAAGGTTGCAGGTGATGTGACAACTTGTCAGAATAAGCATGGCGGGTAGGTCGAACAGTATTTCTAGCCTGCAATCTACCTAAAATAGGAAAGATTTGATTTGATCTCCTCCAACGGATCTATTTTGAATCTTGCCTATAAATATGGAGAACCTTGCACCCATTCAAGGTTAACAGGAAATTTCCAAGAGAAAACTCTCAAGAATCCAAGAACACAAAGCATATCATAAACAACACTCTGCAATTAAATTTCCCTAGTGTTGTAGTAGGATTCACTCTGTATTTGCTTAGATCGATAGCTCTATTATTTAGCATTGTTTTGTATTGCTAGAGCTATCTTAGTTGGAAACAAGAATACCAAACCACTCAAGGTGTGAGATCGGTTGGTTAGAAGGACTGGGACTTGTAAAAAGCCCAGGGGTCAGTTCCTAAGAGAGAAAGTTGGCTACTTGTGTCCCTTGGCATGTAAAACCCAAGTACCTATCCTCAGGGTTTTGAGGATAGCTTCCTGTTAAATCAGGTCGTGGACGTAGGAGTTGGTTAACTCCGAACCACGTTAAAAAGTCCCATGTGTGCTGATTTACTGTTCTGTTCAGGATCATAATTGTCATCATATTAAACTGAACATACTGCATTGGTTTTAACCTCAAGACTGAATTAATCATCCTGAATCTGAATACTGTGCACTCAGCCTTAACCACCAATTTACTAAGCAACTCAGAGAAAATGTTTTCAGAAACTAAAACGAGTAGAATCTAAGGGCTCACTTTCCGCACGTACTCTGGCTCACTGAGATAGTGGTCCAACTGACTCGCTTCCGAGCAGTCAGTAGGTTTGTTATCTCTACTGAGCCTCCGAGCACATTACTCACACTCAGTTTATCTGACTCGTTACTGAACCGTCCCTGCTGCCCCTGTGGACCTTCAGCGTACTGAGTACTTCAGGGAATCCTGACTGAGTGCGTTAGAGCATTTTTCTGAGTCTTTCAGAAAAATCTGACATCAGTGTATTCCCCCCATACACTGATTTAACTCATTTCGGGACCAACAAGTGGTATCAGAGCAGTGGTTCAAAAGATCACTGACTTTGTTTACCAACAGTTTCTGAGGAGAAAGTTTTGGTGGTCTACTGAATTGATCTTGTTTCTGAAAAACTGCATATCATGGCATCCGGTTCTAAACGCCTCGAGGGCAATCTTCCTGAATTCTCTATTGACAATTATGACTATTGGAAATTCAGGGTACTCGCACATCTCTATTCTATCCATGATCAGATGCCTCAGGTGATTGAACATGGCCCAATCAGATTTATGAGAAATCTTCAGACGACTTGGCCTGTTGCTGGCAATGTCCCTGTTCCAGCCGCCGGAGATGAAGAAGTGGAGAGGTCCGCGCTTAATTCTGATAAGATTAAGCAAATCGGACTGGATAATGTTGCCAAGAACATTATACTCCACACTGTTTCTTACGAGAACTCGGTCAGGCTTATGCATCTGAGGACAGCTAAGGAGATCTGGGATACCCTGAGGGAGATGAGTGAAGGATCAGAAAAGATCAAGGAGAACAAGAGAGATCTTGCCATCAGGAAGTTTGAGGCCTTCAAGATGCTAGAAGGAGAGTCCATCGATCAGATGGAAGCTCGGTTCATTAAGATGATGAACGAGCTAGCAACCCTTGGGAAGGAGTTTCCCAAGAGGGAGGTGTCTTCTAAAATCCTGAACTGTCTCCCTGAAAGATGGGACACAGGAGTAATTTTGTTGAAAAACACTCAGGACCTTACAAACATCACTCACTCTCACCTATTCTCAGAGTTAAAGGCTCTGGAATTTGACCTCGATAAGAGGAAGAAGATGGGTGTTGTCAGTGAGGAAGTTAGTGAGGAGAAGACATCTGAAAAGGAAAAGAGCGTGACTCTTAAAGCTACTCCTGAGCCTGAGGCTGGATCTGGCTCCAAGTCTCTAAAAGACATGAACAAAGATGAGCTAGCCTTGGAGTACAGCCTGATGGCACGGCGATTCGAGAAACTGAACTCTCGTTTCGGCAGGTATAAGAAATTTTATACTGGCACCCGTGATCGCAGGTACTCCAGCCCCAGAAGATCTAGCCCCCGGAGAGTAGAAAGAAGAGGTTCAGATTCCAGGAGGGATCGCAATGAGCCTGAGCGACGCAGAGATGAAAAGAGGAGAGAGGATGAGCCCAAAAGATCCAGCTCCAAACCTGAAAGATCATCAGGGAGCAGGAGGGAATCATCTGATAAAAGGTACACTGACAAGAAGCCTTCTTCTGATGTAGATCAGTGCTACCACTGCAAAAAGACCGGACATTATCAGTATGATTGTCCGGAGCTCAGTGCTCGTGAGCGAGAAGATCAGAGAGCCAAAAGAGAGCTCAGGGCTTCAGACCGGAGAGCGTTGCTAGCTGAGGACTCCTCAGATTCAGATGGCCCTGGACGCCGGTCTCCTGAACTCTTTTCAGATGAGGAGTATGATGACCTCTGTCTGATGGCAGATGATGAGGTATGTTCTTCTGCCTCTTCTCCTGATCACGCACCTGAGTTTAGCTCAGATTCAGCAGGAGAACTCGACCTTCAGCTCGCCCTAGAGCAATTGATGGTTAACTTCTCAAGGCTGCAGGAGACTCATACTCACACAGTGGATGTGAACGCACAACTGAGTGAGAAGAACGATCGGTTAACTGAGTCTCTCAGAGTAAGAGATACTGAGGAAGCCCTCAGATTAGTACATCTTCAGGAGGAGCTACTTAATGCTAAGAATAAGCATGATAAAGCTCCACTGGAGGTAGAAAGACTGAAGGGTGTCATCAGCTCGCTGATTGAGACTCGTGATACTGATTTGTTCCTTGCTCAGGAACAACTGATAATTGAGCGAACTGCTCTAAGAATGATGCTCGAAACTGAGTGGCAAGCTCGCCTTTGTGCTGAGCAAACTGCTTGGGATCTTGAGCTGATCTCAAAAGAGAAAGCTCATTCAGAATTGGTGCTTCAATACACCACTGAAATTGAGACCCTGAAAGAAACCAATGGGCATCTTGAGGTCAAGCTGAAGAAGTTATACACATCTACCCAAGTGGTTGATGAGTTGACAAATTTCTCTCAGCTGACTGATGGTGCTAAAGCTGGGTTAGGCTATGATGCCACAAAAGACCCAAAGGGCAAGAAGAAGAGAGGAGCTTCAGGGAGCAACTCTCCGAAAAAGTTTGTCCCTGCCCTAACTGATGACAAGAGCTCAAGTGTTGCTCATCAGAATAAAGGCAAAGGGAAGGAGAAAATGCCTGCTGAACCTGTCAGGCAAAGGACTGAGAGATCAAGACAAAATCCTAAGGAAAAGGTCAAAGTTTCTCATCCTGAGTCTAGGAAGACAGACCAAGGAAACTCCAAGGCCCAGCCTAGGAATCCTCAAACTGGGAAGAATTTTGTTCCTAGCACTTCTCAGGCCCAGCCTAGAAATGTTCAGAACAGAAGGAACTCAGGACAAAGGAGACCTCAGGCAAGACCTAGGACTACTGAGGTTCAGACTTCTCAGACAGGGCACAGAGTCCATCAGGAGCGTCCCAATTCTCTAAGAAGAAGGACAAACCAGGTGGCCTCTGAAAGGCAAAGGAGGCCTGACTCCGATAACACTCAGGCCAGACCTCATGTGCCAAGAGGTCAGGCCCGAGCTGCTCCTGCTCAGGACAGACTTCAGCCTAATGCACCCAGGTCAAGGAGAAACAGGAGGCCCACCCCCAGAAATCAATATAGGGCTCCTGTATCTCAGGCTGACACCCATACACCCTCAACTTCCCAGGCACAAAGGAAGAAGAGAACTGTGTATATTGACATTTCAGGGAAACAGGGGTACACTTCTGATGCTGTCAGAATTGTCAGACAAATCTGGATCCCGAAGGGTATGGCTGACTCAGTAGGACCCAATACTAGATGGGTACCTGAGGCCTGATTCTTTTCAGGTCGCTGCGGGCTACAAGAAGAAGAAGGAGGATCTGATGAAGGACTGGTACTTGGACTCAGGATGTTCCAGGCACATGACCGGATTTCGTGATCTCCTTCAGGATTATGTAGCTCAAGAAGGCCCGCAGGTAACCTTTGGTGATAACTCTAAGGGTTTCACCAGAGGATTCGGAACCCTTGTTATTAACTCTGTCCGTGTAATGAATGTATCATATGTTGAAGGACTGAGACATAACTTGCTCTCGGTTAGTCAGTTTTGTGACCGAGGATATAGTGTAGAATTTACATCTAATATGTGTCTTGTGAAGGACAAATCTACACTGCAGGTTCTGATTACAGGTGTCAGGAGGGGCAATGTATACTTTGCTGACTTCAAGAGCAGCCCTCCTGAAACCTGTCTGGTCGCTAAGAGCTCCTCTGAGCTCAGTTGGCTTTGGCATAAACGTCTGAGTCACTTAAACTTCAAGATTATTAACAAAATCTCTTGACTTTCTCTTGTAGATGGTCTGCCTAATGAAGTTTTTAGCAAAGACCACGTGTGCGGAGCATGTCAGGAAGGCAAGCAAACCAAAGCCTCATTCAAGGTGAAGGAAGCCTTCTCTACTGACAGAGTGCTTCAGCTCCTGCACATGGATCTCTTTGGTCCAGTAACTCCTGTCAGCATAAATGGTAGGAAATATACCCTTGTTGTTGTTGATGACTATTCCAGGTACACTTGGGTTATTTTCTTGCTGAACAAAAAGGAGACACAGGTCAAGCTTCCAGAGTTACTCAAGCAATTGAGTACTGAACAGGGTCAGAGCATTGTCAGGATTCGATCAGATCGAGGAACCGAATTTATAAACTCTATTATAACTGACTTTTGTACTAACCATGGTATAGCTCATGAGACTTCTGCAGCTAGGACCCCTCAGCAGAATGGGGTAGCTGAAAGGAGGAATCGTACCCTGAAGGAAGCTGCCAGGACCATGTTGGCTGAATCAGGACTGCCCAAGAAGTACTGGGCTGAAGCAATCAACACTGCTTGCTACACTCAGAACCGATCTATGCTGAACAAACAACATGCTCAGACACCCTATGAAACTTGGAACAAGAGGAAACCTCGCATCTCTTATTTCCATATTTTTGGGTGTAAGTGTTTCATCCTGAACAATGGGAAAGACCAGCTGAAAGCCTTTGATAGCAAATCTGATGAGGGAGTTTTCCTAGGATACTCCTCAGTTAGTAAAGCTTTCAGGGTGTATAACTGTGGGACCCTTTGTGTGGAGGAAACACCTCATGTTGTGTTTGATGAGACTGCATCAGTGCATAGGAAACAGGTTCCAAGTCCTGATACTGAGGGAATTACCAAAAGGGTAACAAGGCTGCGTCTGAAGAATCCTGAATTCAAGATCAAACTTGTCAGTGCTCCCAAGGGATGGGATGATGATGATGAAGATCAGGATGGACTTCAGACCAACCCTCAGCAAGCCCCTGCCTCGGAAAATGTTGAGTCTCAGACGGAAGGACAGACTCAACCTGAGGTACGTACTATTGGTGATGATGCTTCTGCACCTGAGATAGTTACTGAGTCCAACACTGTAGGGGGAAACATTTCTTTGATATTGGTCAACCCTCAGGAAATGACTCAGTATCCCCTGTTCTTACTCGTTCCGCTTCTTTGCCTATTATTATCGAGACTAATGTTTCAGGATCAGGCAATGGAACGTCAGTAGCTCCCAGTGCTCCAGTCAGCAGGAGGCGATGGCTAGATGATCACTCATTGGCTGATATCATTGGGGATATCAATGAGGGGGTCAGGACGAGGTTGTCCTTTGGTGAAAGCGCTATATTTTGTTGCTTCCTGAGTGATCAGGAACCTACAAGCATAGAAGAAGCTCTAGCTGATCCCAACTGGATCCTAGCCATGCAGGATGAGCTCAATCAGTTTGAGCGGAATCAGGTTTGGGAGTTAGTTGAAAGACCTAGGCGTCAACATGTTTTTGGCACCAAGTGGGTTTTTAAGAACAAGAGGGATGAGAAGAATGTTGTTGTCAGAAATAAGGCCAGGCTAGTAGCAAAAGGTTACTCTCAAGCCGAGGATATCGACTATGATGAGACCTTTGCTCCAGTCGCAAGATTAGAAGCAATCAGGTTGTTTCTGGCTTATGCAACATTCAAGAAATTTAAAGTGTATCAGATGGACGTAAAGAGTGCTTTTCTGAATGGTTTACTGAATGAAGAGGTGTATGTTGAGCAACCTCCTGGATTCGAAGTTGGTAATAAAGTATACCACCTGAAGAAAGCTCTTTATGGCCTGAAGCAAGCTCCGAGAGCTTGGTATGATACATTATCCCAATTCCTGATAGACCACGGGTTCGTGAAAGGAACAGTGGACAGGACCCTCTTCCGGATCACCGAAGGGGAAGACATTCTCTTAGTTCAGATTTATGTGGATGACATAATATTTGGATCTCCTAATCTGAAGCTTTGTGAGAAATTTTCCAAGCTGATGACTGGGAAATTTGAGATGTCAATGATGGGAGAAATGAATTTCTTTCTAGGTCTCCAAGTCAGGCAAACTGACTCCGGAATTTTCATTAATCAGTCCAAGTATGCGAGGGACTTGATTCAGAAATTTGGAGTTCAGTCCAGCAGAGTCTCACGCATTCCCATGAACACAAATGAGAAGCTGGATCCTGACAAAGAAGGAGTCTCACTAAATCAGACTGAATATAGGGCACTGATAGGATCTTTATTATATCTGACTGCTAGTCGTCCTGATATCACTTATGCAGTTGGAGTTTGTGCAAGGTATCAGTCTGATCCAAAGAAGAGTCATCTAGAGAGTGCCAAAAAGATTCTGAAATACCTGAGAGGTACAGTCAACTTAGGACTTTGGTATCCCTCTGATGACAACCTAGAACTGACTGGCTATTCAGATGCTGATTATGGAGGCTGTAGACTTGATAGGAAATCAACTACAGGCACATGTCAGTTTCTAGGGAGTAAACTGATCTCTTGGTTTTCTAAAAAGCAAACCAGTGTTGCAACGTCTACTACTGAGGCTGAGTATATGGCGGCAGGCAGTTGTTATTCTCAGATTCTTTGGCTGAAACAACAACTGAGAGACTACCAAGTTGAGGCCACTGAAGTCCCAATTTATTGTGACAATAATAGTGCCATTGCCATATCCCAAAACCCAGTCTTACACACAAGGTGTAAGCATGTAGACATCAGGCATCACTTTATCAGAGATCATGTTGAGAAGAAGAACATCAGGATGGAGAGAGTCCCTACTGAAAAACAGAGAGCTGACATCCTGACTAAGGCTTTGCCTGAAACCAGATTTGTTGAGTTATAAGTAGAGTTAGGACTCCTTGACCCAGGCTTAGGTGATTCAGTCTGAATCTCTGATGAGAATGCACAAGGTCAGGGGGAATAACTCATATGGACTCAGGATGAAGGAATCTCAGAGAATATGAATGGTTGTAGAACATTCAGTATAAAATGGATGATCAGTATAGACTGACTAAGATTCAGGACACTGAACTCAGGGCTTGTCACCCTGATAGGGCAATAAGTGGTATCAGTCAGAATACATATCTGACTGACTGGTATGTTTCCTGATTTTTATCTAGTCATCTGATATTGCGTGCATTATTCTTTTACTGTTTGATGTATTGTCAAATCAATTTAATTTACCAAATGATCCCAGCCATTCGTTTTAATATTCGGTTATTATTTAATTCAATTTATTTGAATCAAATACGGACATGCTCTAATGTGCATTTAATGCACTGTGGGCGGGAACAGTTTTCGATAAAATTAGACCAATTACTTTTTGAAAAACCGAAGGGTCAAATGCTTTTCACTGCTCAATCTTGACCATTGAATCTCAAAGGTCACTATTTTCTAAACCGTCCGATTAAAACCGAATTTTTCTATAAATAAGAGAAGATCGTGTTGTTAAAACTTTTATGCACCCAATATTTTCTCAATATATTTTCTCTAAAAACCCGATTCTCTTCAATTCTTTCAAATTTTCCATGGCTTCACCTTCTGCCGATACCTTCTTTGGAAATCTTTTCCATTTAAGGAACGAAATACATTACGAGCCTTATGGGGATTTTTCTTCCAATAACCCCGACATTTTGCCTGTACGAGACCTTTTTGATAATGCAGGTCTTCTGCAGTTCATCACTGCAAAGCCACAGAGGCTCCACCCACGACTTATTGCTGCCTTCTACCTGAAGTTGGCGCAAAACAAGGACTCCCAGGAGTGGGAAACTTGTATTCCCTTGACCACCTGTGAGAAGGGAAAGGATGGTGAGGAGGAGATGATCAGGAGGTGGGTCACTCTCAACATCCGGGAGAAAATTAAGGAGGTTTTTAATCTTCCCAATACAGGACGAAGCCCAGTGGATTATGGGTTTGGGAATGAGAAGGATTTTCTCCAGTCCCTGTGCGATGGGGATGTCGTCCTGAAATCTGGCCTGAATAAATCAGTCTTGAGGACTGAAAACCGTCAGTTCTTCGACCTGACAAGTCAGGGAGTGATGGGGATTGCTGGAGGATTAGAGTAGATCTCCAGACCGAAGCTGTACACAATGATGGCTATCTCCGACGCCTCTCTGCACAATTTTGACTGGGAGGGTTACTTCCTCCAAATGCTGGTGGCTGAGACCAGCAAAATCAAGTACTCACCAGAGGGGCAGGCGACTTTTGAGGCCAAGATGCACTTTGGCACCAAGATCTCTATGCTCTTGGAGACCCTAGATCTCGGTGATGTGGATTAGGCCCAATCACTCGAGATCCCAACGAAAATCCATCTCTTCAGAGCTTATTCCGATGATGCTGGCACAAGGAGAAGGCCTCGGACTCAGAAGAAGAAGGCCCAGGCGAGCATGACTGGAAAAGTCCAGGCTCAGGCAGGCAAGTCTTCCGAGTCTGATACAGCAAAGCCAGCGGAGGAGAAATCTAAGCCCTCAGCACCCAAGCAACAAAAATTGAAATTTCTTTACCCTGGGTCAGCTGAGCGAGAGAAGAAGCTTATGGAAGAGCAAGCTGCTGAAGCTGTTGAGAAGGAATCAGCTCAGGCGCAGGCTGTTGCTGAAGCTGTTGAGAAGGAACCAGCTCAGGCGCAAGCTGTTGCTGAAGCTGTTGAGAAGGAACCTGCTCAGGAAGGAGGAATTGAGCAAGAGGCTGCTGAATCAGTTCAGGCTGAAGCACCATGGCCTTTCCCTGCGCCCGATGTGAATATTCTTTCAGATTTTGAGATAGTTGCAAGGGGAGAGGTAGCTGAGATGGTGGAGAGGAGATTCCCTGATCTCACTGAAGCTCAGAAGGAGGCAGTTGTGCAACTCCGCACTTTTGCCATGATCAGAAATGCTACTTGGTCTGAGCTCAGCCAGCTAGGAGAGTCCAGAGGATGGGACTGCATTGCAGATTTAGAAGCCGCCCTCTTTGATCATTTTGATGTAAACTCTCTACATCATCTGATCAAAATGGTGGATTTTATCAGAACAGTCCGCAGAACGTATCCTGAGCCTGAGACTCAGAAAGCTGAAGAGAGGGGAGAAGTGAAGGAAGCTGAAAGGGAGGTGGTGATAATTGCTGATGACGATCAGCAAGGTGGCACTGAGGGAGTCAGTGCACCGGCCGATGAAGCAATCCAGGGACTTGGGATTGCAGAGGCTTCAGTAGAGGGTCCACCAGGCATGGTCCGAGTCAGAGGAAAATGGACTACGCCCGAAGAAATTTATCTTAGCAATTCCTCACGAGCTCTTGGCAATCTGCACAGGAGAGTCATCCTCGTTGAGCGAAAATCTAGTAGGGCTATTTCAAATTCTGAATTGCTGAACAAGAAACTAAACAGACTGGACCGTGACCTGAATGATATGGCCACTGATATGCATGCAGCAATTGATCTCCTTGGGGAAGCTCGGACTGGAATCAATGTAGAACTCACTGTTATTTCAGAGCAAGCCAAGGATGCTATTCAGAACTGCAATCAGATGGTTTCAGATGTGCAGACTCAGCAGGAGACTAAACTTGCCAACTTTCTGGATCAACAACTGTCTGAAAAGGTTGATCAACTGGTTGATGAGAAGTTGGTCAAGATAAAAGCTGAACTGAAGGAGGACCTGCTGAGGGAGTTGTCTGCACAGGAGAAGGAGAAAATTGCATCTGCCCTAGACACAAGGATGGAAAACTTCGAGGGTCGACTGAAGGCTGCACACAATTCAGCCATTGATCAGCTCAGTATCGGCCTGAGAGGAATGGCAGGGCAGATTGGGCAATTGCAGGTGAAGCAGACTGAGATGGACAGTCAGTTCAATCTTTTGGCGGAGTCAGTGGATGAAGTTGTCAAACATATTAATGACGATGATGCCAAAAAGGGGGAAGAAGAGAAGAAGCAAATTGCCACTACTGGCAAAGCTAAGAAGAAGAACTTTCCCCTTGAACTGAAGGCTGCGGATAGAAAGAGGACTAGATCCGTAGCCGCCATCGAAACTGCTGAAGGCTCAGATCCGAAGAAGTTGAGACCCTCTGAAGATCCGGCTCTCGAGCCATTATATAAGGAGATGGAGGAACAAATAATGCCATCTGGGCTGACCACTCAGAAGAAATTGGTGATGACTGAAGCTGAAAAGATAGCAAAAATGAAAGAAATTTCGATGCTCAGTCAGATCCAGCGCCTAAAAGAGTCCAATGAGTATCTGACTTCTCAGGTCCAGAAGAAGAAATCTGTATCATCTGGATCTCGGATAAAGACTCAGAGGAAGATTGTGGTCAGACCAAATCAAAGTCATCCTCCATCGAAGTTTGTTGAAGACTTCATTCCAATTGAGATGCTGGAGGTTTGGATTCCGATCCGGAATAGGTGGGCATACTTATTCTACGTGGTGGGGTTATGGGACGATCTGACTGAAGAAAAAGATATCATACTCCATCACTGGATGGCACAGGAGCACCCTGATCTATGGGCTGAAATCATTAGACATGCTGACACTGAAGGTGTAGAGATCGCTCCTCCGGAATTCATCAAGTACCCTCATCCACTCTTTAGGAATTCTAAGCAGCTGGACCGGAAAGCAATTTCTGAAGAAGTCGTCAGAGTAGGACGAGCTGCCGGGGCTGTTGCTGATCGGAACAGGATGAAGCAGGTCCTGAACCGAGTACTGGAGATGTACGAGATTCCACTGACTGCTTGGAATAAGGATGAAGACTAGATCAGGAGCTAGTTGTTCAGGAATTTTGTAATAGCTTCAGGATACTTGTATTTTCTTATTAATCAATGAAGTTATTTATTTTTCCTGAGTACAACTTCTTGTTGACTCCTGAATTTACTTTTCTGAATCCTTATCAAGAACTGTACTAACTCATTCCTTGTTTTCATCTTATAGACTAAGTACCTAGTTTGTCAGGTGGTACTGAGTTATTTTCACTGACTAAGTCAGTTGATTTTATAGATGAATAGGAATTTGCTTAAGGGTTTTGGCATCATAAAAAAGGGGGAAATTGTTGGGACAATCTAAGTATTTTGATTAGATCCCAAAACCCCTGATGAATTTGCCTAAGTATAGTCGTTCAGGATAAAATAGTTCAGGATAGTTAGGTTAGAGATTCAGTACAGGAGGACCATGCTGAAGACTGAAGAATATTGAAGTCGACTCAATTTACTAAAGTCTGAAGTGTAAACCATCCTGAAGGAGTCAGTCAGTCTCGCTGAAGATTGTCTGTTCTGAAGCTGAAGATCGAAGCCTGCTGATTCATCCTGAAGTCCATCCTGAAGTACCTTTGGCGGATGTTTCTACTGAGTACACTAAGCATACTTAGGACAGAAGTCAGTCAGTGAAGTGTAAGTGTCACCTATCAGGCTGTGCTGAATGCACATAGGACCTGACTTAGGCCTTGGTTCAGTTCACCTGAATCCTGTAAGTCCGAAGCAAAAAGGTAACACATACTGAGCTGAATAACCTATCAGGCTGTGCTGAATGCACATAGGACCTGACTCAGGCTGTGGTTCAGATCACCTGAATCATGT
>JAPKLY010000459.1:69047-85060 GCA_026898435.1 Prunella vulgaris
GCTTAGATCGATAGCTCTATTATTTAGCATTGTTTTGTATTGCTAGAGCTATCTTAGTTGGAAACAAGAATACCAAACCACTCAAGGTGTGAGATCGGTTGGTTAGAAGGACTGGGACTTGTAAAAAGCCCAGGGGTCAGTTCCTAAGAGAGGAAGTTGGCTACTTGTGTCCCTTGGCATGTAAAACCCAAGTACCTATCCTCAGGGTTTTGAGGATAGCTTCCTGTTAAATCAGGTCGTGGACGTAGGAGTTGGTTAACTCCAAACCACGTTAAAAAGTCCCCTGTGTGCTGATTTACTGTTCTGTTCAGGATCATAATTGTCGTCATATTAAACTGAACATACTGCATTGGTTTTAACCTCAAGACTGAATCAATCATCCTGAATCTGAATACTGTGCACTCAGCCTTAACCACCAATTTACTAAGCAACTCAGAGAAAACGTTTTCAGAAACTAAAACGAGTAGAATCTAAGGGCTCACTTTCCGCACGTACTCTGGCTCAGTGAGATAGTGGTCCAACTGACTCACTTCCGAGCAGTCAGTAGGTTTGTTATCTCTACTGAACCTCCGAGCACATTACTCACACTCAGTTTATCTGACTCGTTACTGAACCGTCCCTGCTGTCCCTGTGGACCTTCAGCGTACTGAGTATTTCAGGGAATCCTGACTGAGTGGGTTAGAGCATTTTTCTGAGTCTTTCAGAAAAATCTGACATCAGTGTATTCCCCCCATACACTGATTTAACTCATTTCGGGACCAACAAGTGGTATCAGAGCAGTGGTTCAAAAGATCACTGACTTTGTTTACCAACAGTTTCTGAGGAGAAAGTTTTGGTGGTCTACTGAATTGATCTTGTTTCTGAAAAACTGCATATCATGGCATCCGGTTCTAAACGCCTCGAGGGCAATCTTCCTGAATTCTCTATTGACAATTATGACTATTGGAAATTCAGGGTACTCGCACATCTCTATTCTATCCATGATCAGATGCCTCAGGTGATTGAACATGGCCCAATCAGATTTATGAGAAATCTTCAGACGACTTGGCCTGTTGCTGGCAATGTCCCTGTTCCAGCCGCCGGAGATGAAGAAGTGGAGAGGTCCGCGCTTAATTCTGATAAGATTAAGCAAATCGGACTGGATAATGTTGCCAAGAACATTATACTCCACACTGTTTCTTACGAGAACTCGGTCAGGCTTATGCATCTGAGGACAGCTAAGGAGATCTGGGATACCCTGAGGGAGATGAGTGAAGGATCAGAAAAGATCAAGGAGAACAAGAGAGATCTTGTCATCAGGAAGTTTGAGGCCTTCAAGATGCTAGAAGGAGAGTCCATCGATCAGATGGAAGCTCGGTTCATTAAGATGATGAACGAGCTAGCAACCCTTGGGAAGGAGTTTCCCAAGAGGGAGGTGTCTTCTAAAATCCTAAACTGTCTCCCTGAAAGATGGGACACAGGAGTAATTTTGTTGAAAAACACTCAGGACCTTACAAACATCACTCACTCTCACCTATTCTCAGAGTTAAAGGCTCTGGAATTTGACCTCGATAAGAGGAAGAAGATGGGTGTTGTCAGTGAGGAAGTTAGTGAGGAGAAGACATCTGAAAAGGAAAAGAGCGTGACTCTTAAAGCTACTCCTGAGCCTGAGGCTGGATCTGGCTCCAAGTCTCTGAAGGACATGAACAAAGATGAGCTAGCCTTGGAGTACAGCCTGATGGCACGGCGATTCGAGAAACTGAACTCTCGTTTCGGCAGGTATAAGAAATTTTATACTGACACCCGTGATCGCAGGTACTCCAGCCCCAGGAGATCTAGCCCCCGGAGAGAAGAAAGAAGAGGTTCAGATTCCAGGAGGGATCGCAATGAGCCTGAGCGACGCAGAGATGAAAAGAGGAGAGAGGATGAGCCCAGAAGATCCAGCTCCAAACCTGAAAGATCATCAGGGAGCAGGAGGGAATCATCTGATAAAAGGTACACTGACAAGAAGCCTTCTTCTGATGTAGATCAGTGCTACCACTGCAAAAAGACCGGACATTATCAGTATGATTGTCCGAAGCTCAGTGCTCGTGAGCGAGAAGATCAGAGAGCCAAAAGAGAGCTCAGGGCTTCAGACCGGAGAGCGTTGCTAGCTGAGGACTCCTCAGATTCAGATGGCCCTGGACGCCGGTCTCCTGAACTCTTTTCAGATGAGGAGTATGATGACCTCTGTCTGATGGCAGATGATGAGGTATGTTCTTCTGCCTCTTCTCCTGATCACGCACCTGAGTTTAGCTCAGATTCAGCAGGAGAACTCGACCTTCAGCTCGCCCTAGAGCAATTGATGGTTGACTTCTCAAGGCTGCAGGAGACTCATACTCACACAGTGGATGTGAACGCACAACTGAGTGAGAAGAACGATCGGTTAACTGAGTCTCTCAGAGTAAGAGATACTGAGGAAGCCCTCAGATTAGTACATCTTCAGGAGGAGCTACTTAATGCTAAGAATAAGCATGATAAAGCTCCACTGGAGGTAGAAAGACTGAAGGGTGTCATCAGCTCGCTGATTGAGACTCGTGATACTGATTTGTTCCTTGCTCAGGAACAACTGATAATTGAGCGAACTGCTCTAAGAATGATGCTCGAAACTGAGTGGCAAGCTCGCCTTTGTGCTGAGCAAACTGCTTGGGATCTTGAGCTGATCTCAAAAGAGAAAGCTCATTCAGAATTGGTGCTTCAATACACCACTGAAATTGAGACCCTGAAAGAAACCAATGGGCATCTTGAGGTCAAGCTGAAGAAGTTATACACATCTACCCAAGTGGTTGATGAGTTGACAAATTTCTCTCAGCTGACTGATGGTGCTAAAGCTGGGTTAGGCTATGATGCCACAAAAGACCCAAAGGGCAAGAAGAAGAGAGGTGCTTCAGGGAGCAACTCTCCGAAAAAGTTTGTCCCTGCCCTAACTGATGACAAGAGCTCAAGTGTTGCTCATCAGAATAAAGGCAAAGGGAAGGAGAAAATGCCTGCTGAACCTGTCAGGCAAAGGACTGAGAGACCAAGACAAAATCCTAAGGAAAAGGTCAAAGTTTCTCATCCTGAGTCTAGGAAGACAGACCAAGGAAACTCCAAGGCCCAGCCTAGGAATCCTCAAACTGGGAAGAATTTTGTTCCTAGCACTTCTCAGGCCCAGCCTAGAAATGTTCAGAACAGAAGGAACTCAGGACAAAGGAGACCTCAGGCAAGACCTAGGACTACTGAGGTTCAGACTTCTCAGACAGGGCACAGAGTCCATCAGGAGCGTCCCAATTCTCTAAGAAGAAGGACAAACCAGGTGGCCTCTGAAAGGCAAAGGAGACCTGACTCCGATAACACTCAGGCCAGACCTCATGTGCCAAGAGGTCAGGCCCGAGCTGCTCCTGCTCAGGACAGACTTCAGCCTAATGCACCCAGGTCAAGGAGAAACAGGAGGCCCACCCCCAGAAATCAATATAGGGCTCCTGTATCTCAGGCTGACACCCATACACCCTCAACTTCCCAGGCACAAAGGAAGAAGAGAACTGTGTATATTGACATTTCAGGGAAACAGGGGTACACTTCTGATGCTGTCAGAATTGTCAGACAAATCTGGATCCCGAAGGGTATGGCTGACTCAGTAGGACCCAATACTAGATGGGTACCTGAGGCCTGATTCTTTTCAGGTCGCTGCGGGCTACAAGAAGAAGAAGGAGGATCTGATGAAGGACTGGTACTTGGACTCAGGATGTTCCAGGCACATGACCGGATTTCGTGATCTCCTTCAGGATTATGTAGCTCAAGAAGGCCCGCAGGTAACCTTTGGTGATAACTCTAAGGGTTTCACCAGAGGATTCGGAACCCTTGTTATTAACTCTGTCCGTGTAATGAATGTATCATATGTTGAAGGACTGAGATATAACTTGCTCTCGGTTAGTCAGTTTTGTGACCGAGGATATAGTGTAAAATTTACATCTAATATGTGTCTTGTGAAGGACAAATCTACACTGCAGGTTCTGATTACAGGTGTCAGGAGGGGCAATGTATATTTTGCTGACTTCAAGAGCAGCCCTCCTGAAACCTGTCTGGTCGCTAAGAGCACCTCTGAGCTCAGTTGGCTTTGGCATAAACGTCTGAGTCACTTAAACTTCAAGATTATTAACAAAATCTCTTGACTTTCTCTTGTAGATGGTCTGCCTAATGAAGTTTTTAGCAAAGACCACGTGTGCGGAGCGTGTCAGGAAGGCAAGCAAACCAAAGCCTCATTCAAGGTGAAGGAAGCCTTCTCTACTGACAGAGTGCTTCAGCTCCTGCACATGGATCTCTTTGGTCCAGTAACTCCTGTCAGCATAAATGGTAGGAAATATACCCTTGTTGTTGTTGATGACTATTCCAGGTACACTTGGGTTATTTTCTTGCTGAACAAAAAGGAGACACAGGTCAAGCTTCCAGAGTTACTCAAGCAATTGAGTACTGAACAGGCTCAGAGCATTGTCAGGATTCGATCAGATCGAGGAACCAAATTTATAAACTCTATTATAACTGACTTTTGTACTAACCATGGTATAGCTCATGAGACTTCTGCAGCTAGGACCCCTCAGCAGAATGGGGTAGCTGAAAGAAGGAATCGAACCCTGAAGGAAGCTGCCAGGACCATGTTGGCTGAATCAGGACTGCCCAAGAAGTACTGGGCTGAAGCAATCAACACTGCTTGCTACACTCAGAACCGATCTATGCTGAACAAACAACATGCTCAGACACCCTATGAAACTTGGAACAAGAGGAAACCTCGCATCTCTTATTTCCATATTTTTTGGTGTAAGTGTTTCATCCTGAACAATGGGAAAGACCAGCTGAAAGCCTTTGATAGCAAATCTGATGAGGGAGTTTTCCTAGGATACTCCTCAGTTAGTAAAGCTTTCAGGGTGTATAACTGTGGGACCCTTTGTGTGGAGGAAACACCTCATGTTGTGTTTGATGAGACTGCATCAGTGCATAGGAAACAGGTTCCAAGTCCTGATACTGAGGGAATTACCAAAAGGGTAACAAGGCTGAGTCTGAAGAATCCTGAATTCAAGATCAAACTTGTCAGTGCTCCCAAGGGATGGGATGATGATGATGAAGATCAGGATGGACTTCAGACCAACCCTCAGCAAGCCCCTGCCTCGGAAAATGTTGAGTCTCAGACGGAAGGACAGACTCAACCTGAGGTACGTACTGTCGGTGATGATGCTTCTGCACCTGAGACAGTTACTGAGTCCAACACTGTAGGGGGAAACAATTTCTTTGATATTGGTCAACCCTCAGGAAATGACTCAGTATCCCCTGTTCTTACTCGTTCCGCTTCTTTGCCTATTATTATCGAGACTAATGTTTCAGGATCAGGCAATGGAACGTCAGTAGCTCCCAGTGCTCCAGTCAGCAGGAAGCGATGGCTAGATGATCACTCATTGGCTGATATCATTGGGGATATCAATGAGGGGGTCAGGACGAGGTTGTCCTTTGGTGAAAGCGCTATGTTTTGTTGCTTCCTGAGTGATCAGGAACCTACAAGCATAGAAGAAGCTCTAGCTGATCCCAACTGGATCCTAGCCATGCAGGATGAGCTCAATCAGTTTGAGCGGAATCAGGTTTGGGAGTTAGTTGAAAGACCTAGGCGTCAACATGTTTTTGGCACCAAGTGGGTTTTTAAGAACAAGAGGGATGAGAAGAATGTTGTTGTCAGAAATAAGGCCAGGCTAGTAGCAAAAGGTTACTCTCAAGCCGAGGATATTGACTATGATGAGACCTTTGCTCCAGTCGCAAGATTAGAAGCAATCAGGTTGTTTCTGGCTTATGCAACATTCAAGAAATTCAAAGTGTATCAGATGGACGTAAAGAGTGCTTTTCTGAATGGTTTACTGAATGAAGAGGTGTATGTTGAGCAACCTCCTGGATTCGAAGTTGGTAATAAAGTATACCACCTGAAGAAAGCTCTTTATGGCCTGAAGCAAGCTCCGAGAGCTTGGTATGATACATTATCCCAATTCCTGATAGACCACGGGTTCGTGAAAGGAACAGTGGACAGGACCCTCTTCCGGATCACCGAAGGGGAAGACATTCTCTTGGTTCAGATTTATGTGGATGACATAATATTTGGATCTCCTAATCTGAAGCTTTGTGAGAAATTCTCCAAGCTGATGACTGGGAAATTTGAGATGTCAATGATGGGAGAAATGAATTTCTTTCTGGGTCTCCAAGTCAGGCAAACTGACTCCGGAATTTTCATCAATCAGTCCAAGTATGCGAGGGACTTGATTCAGAAATTTGGAGTTCAGTCCAGCAGAGTCTCACGCATTCCCATGAACACAAATGAGAAGCTGGATCCTGACAAAGAAGGAGTCTCACTAAATCAGACTGAATATAGGGCACTGATAGGATCTTTATTATATCTGACTGCTAGTCGTCCTGATATCACTTATGCAGTTGGAGTTTGTGCAAGGTATCAGTCTGATCCAAAGAAGAGTCATCTAGAGAGTGCCAAAAAGATTCTGAAATACCTGAGAGGTACAGTCAACTTAGGACTTTGGTATCCCTCTGATGACAACCTAGAACTGACTGGCTATTCAGATGCTGATTATGGAGGCTGTAGACTTGATAGGAATCAACTACAGGCACATGTCAGTTTCTAGGGAGTAAACTGATCTCTTGGTTTTCTAAAAAGCAAACCAGTGTTGCAACGTCTACTACTGAGGCTGAGTATATGGCGGCAGGCAGTTGTTGTTCTCAGATTCTTTGGCTGAAACAACAACTGGGAGACTACCAAGTTGAGGCCACTGAAGTCCCAATTTATTGTGACTATAATAGTGCCATTGCCATATCCCAAAACTCAGTCTTACACACAAGGTGTAAGCATGTAGACATCAGGCATCACTTTATCAGAGATCATGTTGAGAAGAAGAACATCAGGATGGAGAGAGTCCCTACTGAAAAACAGAGAGCTGACATCCTGACTAAGGCTTTGCCTGAAACCAGATTTGTTGAGTTATAAGTAGAGTTAGGACTCCTTGACCCAGGCTTTGGTGATTCAGTCTGAATCTCTGATGAGAATGCACAAGGTCAGGGGGAATAACTCATATGGACTCAGGATGAAGGAATCTCAGAGAATATGAATGGTTGTAGGGGGAACATTCAGTATAAAATGGATGATCAGTATAGACTGACTAAGATTCAGGACACTGAACTCAGGGCTTGTCACCCTGATAGGGCAATAAGTGGTATCAGTCAGAATACATATCTGACTGACTGGTATGTTTCCTGATTTTTGTCTAGTCATCTGATATTGCGTGCATTATTCTTTTACTGTTTGATGTATTGTCAAATCAATTTAATTTACCAAATGATCCCAGCCATTCGTTTTAATATTCGGTTATTATTTAATTCAATTTATTTGAATCAAATACGGACATGCTCTAATGTGCATTTAATGCACTGTGGGCGGGAACAGTTTTCGATAAAATTAGACCAATTACTTTTTGAAAAACCGAAGGGTCAAATGCTTTTCACTGCTCAATCTTGACCATTGAATCTCAAAGGTCACTATTTTCTAAACCATCCGATTAAAACCGAATTTTTCTATAAATAAGAGAAGATCGTGTTGTTAAAACTTTTATGCACCCAATATTTTCTCAATATATTTTCTCTAAAAACCCGATTCTCTTCAATTCTTTCAAATTTTCCATGGCTTCACCTTCTGCCGATACCTTCTTTGGAAATCTTTTCCATTTAAGGAACGAAATACATTACGAGCCTTATGGGGATTTTTCTTCCAATAACCCCGACATTTTACCTGTACGAGACCTTTTTGATAATGCAGGTCTTCTGCAGTTCATCACTGCAAAGCCACAGAGGCTCCACCCACGACTTATTGCTGCCTTCTACCTGAAGTTGGCGCAAAACAAGGACTCCCAGGAGTGGGAAACTTGTATTCCCTTGACCACCTGTGAGAAGGGAAAGGATGGTGAGGAGGAGATGATCAGGAGGTGGGTCACTCTCAACATCCGGGAGAAAATTAAGGAGGTTTTTAATCTTCCCAATACAGGACGAAGCCCAGTGGATTATGGGTTTGGGAATGAGAAGGATTTTCTCCAGTCCCTGTGCGATGGGGATGTCGTCCTGAAATCTGGCCTGAATAAATCAGTCTTGAGGACTGAAAACCGTCACTTCTTCGACCTGACAAGTCAGGGAGTGATGGGGATTGCTGGAGGATTGGAGCAGATCTCCAGACCGAAGCTGTACACAATGATGGCTATCTCCGACGCCTCTCTGCACAATTTTGACTGGGAGGGTTACTTCCTCCAAATGCTGGTGGCTGAGACCAGCAAAATCAAGTACTCACCAGAGGGGCAGGCGACTTTTGAGGCCAAGATGCACTTTGGCACCAAGATCTCTATGCTCTTGGAGACCCTAGATCTCGGTGATGTGGATTAGGCCCAATCACTCGAGATCCCAACGAAAATCCATCTCTTCAGAGCTTATTCCGATGATGCTGGCACAAGGAGAAGGCCTCGGACTCAGAAGAAGAAGGCCCAGGCGAGCATGACTGGAAAAGTCCAGGCTCAGGCAGGCAAGTCTTCCGAGTCTGATACAGCAAAGCCAGCGGAGGAGAAATCTAAGCCCTCAGCACCCAAGCAACAAAAATTGAAATTTCTTTACCCTGGGTCAGCTGAGCGAGAGAAGAAGCTTATGGAAGAGCAAGCTGCTGAAGCTGTTGAGAAGGAATCAGCTCAGGCGCAGGCTGTTGCTGAAGCTGTTGAGAAGGAACCAGCTCAGGCGCAAGCTGTTGCTGAAGCTGTTGAGAAGGAACCTGCTCAGGAAGGAGGAATTGAGCAAGAGGCTGCTGAATCAGTTCAGGCTGAAGCACCATGGCCTTTCCCTGCGCCCGATGTGAATATTCTTTCAGATTTTGAGATAGTTGCAAGGGGAGAGGTAGCTGAGATGGTGGAGAGGAGATTCCCTGATCTCACTGAAGCTCAGAAGGAGGCAGTTGTGCAACTCCGCACTTTTGCCATGATCAGAAATGCTACTTGGTCTGAGCTCAGCCAGCTAGGAGAGTCCAGAGGATGGGACTGCATTGCAGATTTAGAAGCCGCCCTCTTTGATCATTTTGATGTAAACTCTCTACATCATCTGATCAAAATGGTGGATTTTATCAGAACAGTCCGCAGAACGTATCCTGAGCCTGAGACTCAGAAAGCTGAAGAGAGGGGAGAAGTGAAGGAAGCTGAAAGGGAGGTGGTGATAATTGCTGATGACGATCAGCAAGGTGGCACTGAGGGAGTCAGTGCACCGGCCGATGAAGCAATCCAGGGACTCGGGATTGTAGAGGCTTCAGGAGAGGGTCCACCAGGCATGGTCCGAGTCAGAGGAAAATGGACTACGCCCGAAGAAATTTATCTTAGCAATTCCTCACGAGCTCTTGGCAATCTGCACAGGAGAGTCATCCTCGTTGAGCGAAAATCTAGTAGGGCTATTTCAAATTCTGAATTGCTGAACAAGAAACTAAACAGACTGGACCGTGACCTGAATGATATGGCCACTGATATGCATGCAGCAATTGATCTCCTTGGGGAAGCTCGGACTGGAATCAATGTAGAACTCACTGCTATTTCAGAGCAAGCCAAGGATGCTATTCAGAACTGCAATCAGATGGTTTCAGATGTGCAGACTCAGCAGGAGACTAAACTTGCCAACTTTCTGGATCAACAACTGTCTGAAAAGGTTGATCAACTGGTTGATGAGAAGTTGGTCAAGATAAAAGCTGAACTGAAGGAGGACCTGCTGAGGGAGTTGTCTGCACAGGAGAAGGAGAAAATTGCATCTGCCCTAGACACAAGGATGGAAAACTTCGAGGGTCGACTGAAGGCTGCACACAATTCAGCCATTGATCAGCTCAGTATCGGCCTGAGAGGAATGGCAGGGCAGATTGGGCAATTGCAGGTGAAGCAGACTGAGATGGACAGTCAGTTCAATCTTTTGGCGGAGTCAGTGGATGAAGTTGTCAAACGTATTAATGACGATGATGCCAAAAAGGGGGAAGAAGGGAAGAAGCAAATTGCCACTACTGGCAAAGCTAAGAAGAAGAACTTTCCCCTTGAACTGAAGGCTGCGGATAGAAAGAGGACTAGATCCGTAGCCGCCATCGAAACTGCTGAAGGCTCAGATCCGAAGAAGTTGAGACCCTCTGAAGATCCAGCTCTCGAGCCATTATATAAGGAGATGGAGGAACAAATAATGCCATCTGGGCTGACCACTCAGAAGAAATTGGTGATGACTGAAGCTGAAAAGATAGCAAAAATGAAAGAAATTTCGATGCTCAGTCAGATCCAGCGCCTAAAAGAGTCCAATGAGTATCTGACTTCTCAGGTCCAGAAGAAGAAATCTGTATCATCTGGATCTCGGATAAAGACTCAGAGGAAGATTGTGGTCAGACCAAATCAAAGTCATCCTCCATCGAAGTTTGTTGAAGACTTCATTCCAATTGAGATGCTGGAGGTTTGGATTCCGATCCGGAATAGGTGGGCATACTTATTCTACGTGGTGGGGTTATGGGACGATCTGACTGAAGAAAAAGATATCATACTCCATCACTGGATGGCACAGGAGCACCCTGATCTATGGGCTGAAATCATCAGACATGCTGACACTGAAGGTGTAGAGATCGCTCCTCCGGAATTCATCAAGTACCCTCATCCACTCTTTAGGAATTCTAAGCAGCTGGACCGGAAAGCAATTTCTGAAGAAGTCGTCAGAGTAGGACGAGCTGCCGGGGCTGTTGCTGATCGGAACAGGATGAAGCAGGTCCTGAACCGAGTACTGGAGATGTACGAGATTCCACTGACTGCTTGGAATAAGGATGAAGACTAGATCAGGAGCTAGTTGTTCAGGAATTTTGTAATAGCTTCAGGATACTTGTATTTTCTTATCAATCAATGAAGTTATTTATTTTTCCTGAGTACAACTTCTTGTTAACTCCTGAATTTACTTTTCTGAATCCTTATCAAGAACTGTACTAACCCATTCCTTGTTTTCATCTTATAGACTAAGTACCTAGTTTGTCAGGTGGTACTGAGTTATTTTCACTGACTAAGTCAGTTGATTTTATAGATGAATAGGAATTTGCTTAAGGGTTTTGGCATCATAAAAAAGGGGGAAATTGTTGGGACAATCTAAGTATTTTGATTAGATCCCAAAACCCCTGATGAATTTGCCTAAGTATAGTCGTTCAGGATAAAATAGTTCAGGATAGTTAGGTTAGAGATTCAGTACAGGAGGACCATGCTGAAGACTGAAGAATATTGAAGTCGACTCAATTTACTAAAGTCTGAAGTGTAAACCATCCTGAAGGAGTCAGTCAGTCTCGCTGAAGATTGTCTGTTCTGAAGCTGAAGATCGAAGCCTGCTGATTCATCCTGAAGTCCATCCTGAAGTACCTTTGGCGGATGTTTCTACTGAGTACACTAAGCATACTTAGGACAGAAGTCAGTCAGTGAAGTGTAAGTGTCACCTATCAGGCTGTGCTGAATGCACATAGGACCTGACTTAGGCCTTGGTTCAGTTCACCTGAATCATGTAAGTCCAAAGCAAAAGGTTATTTATGCTATGGGTCAAGAGACAAAAAGAATGTCAGTAAGACTCCATTAAGACACACGTTCAGACTGAGTTCTTAATAAGAAACTCAGAGCATTGAATGTACGAGGAAGGATAAATGTCTGAAGGTCAACTAGCCGTTATAGTGGAGAGCCAATGATCTTTCGACACGTATGCATGGAGTCTGCGCAGCATTTAATGCAGCATTTAATACGTCTCAAAAAGGTTGCAGGTGATGTGATAACTTGTCAGAATAAGCATGGCGGGTAGGTCGAACAGTATTTCTAGCCTGCAATCTACCTAAAATAGGAAAGATTTGATTCGATCTCCTCCAACGGATCTATTTTGAATCTTGCCTATAAATATGGAGAACCTTGCACCCATTCAAGGTTAACGGGAAATTTCCAAGAGAAAACTCTCAAGAATCCAAGAACACAAAGCATATCATAAACAACACTCTGCAATTAAATTTCCCTAGTGTTGTAGTAGGATTCACTCTGTATTTGCTTAGATCGATAGCTCTATTATTTAGCATTGTTTTGTATTGCTAGAACTATCTTAGTTGGAAACAAGAATACCAAACCACTCAAGGTGTGAGATTGGTTGGTTAGAAGGACTGGGACTTGTAAAACTCCCAGGGGTCAGTTCCTAAGAGAGGAAGTTGGCTACTCGTGTCCCTTGGCACGTAAAACCCAAGTACCTATCCTCAGGGTTTTGAGGATAGCTTCCTGTTAAATCAGGTCGTGGACGTAGGAGTTGGTTATCTCCGAACCACGTTAAAAAGTCCCCTGTGTGCTGATTTACTGTTCTGTTCAGGATCATAATTGTCATCATATTAAACTGAACATACTGCATTAGTTTTAACCTCAGGACTGAATCAATCATCCTGAATCTGAATACTGTGCACTCAGCCTTAACCACCAATTTACTAAGCAACTCAGAGAAAACGTTTTCAGAAACTAAAATGAGTAGAATCTAAGGGCTCACTTTCCGCACGTACTCTGGCTCACTGAGATAGTGGTCCAACTGACTCGCTTCCGAGCAGTCAGTAGGTTTGTTATCTCTACTGAGCCTCCGAGCACATTACTCACACTCAGTTTATCTGACTCGTTACTGAACCGTCCCTGCTGTCCCTGTAGACCTTCAGCGTACTGAGTACTTCAGGGAATCCTGACTGAGTGGGTTAGAGCATTTTTCTGAGTCTTTTAGAAAAATCTGACATCAGTGTATTCCCCCCCATACACTGATTTAACTCATTTCGGGTCCAACAATCATATACGTCTTCTTTTGGTTGATCTTCTTCTTTCTCTTGTTCTTTTACTTTCACTATTTCCCCTTCTTTGTGGAAAGGTTTAGGAGAAGGATGAGTGTAGAAGTGTGAATCTTGATAGGGGTAAGGATAGGAATATGAGTAAGGTTGAGGAAAATAAGGATATGGTTGTCGAGGTGGTGGTTGATATGGAGATGGTGAATAATGATGAGGTTGATATGTGTATGGTTGAGGAGGGTATGTGTATTGTGGAGGATACGAGTAATGGTTGTATCCGTCCATCTTCAAGTAAGTTCACTCCTACAAAAATAAGCAAGTATCAACACTCACCAAGCATGATTAAGAACACACAAAGAAACAAAGAAAAGACATGTAAACACACATCACAACAAGTATCAAAATTCTCACAAAATTACCAACAAAATTCAAACATAAAAGAAACAACAAACATCCAAACAAACTAGCCGTCTCCCCGGCAACGGCGCTAAAAACTTGTTCGGTGTAAATGAGTGCTCATGTAAGTGTACGTGTTCGCTATTAGCGTGGTAAGCTTGACCAAGTTTTAATATATATCGAACCCAAAGGAGACGGGGACTTGTAAGGAAAATTCGTTGTTTCAATTGGCTAGCTAACAAAGCAATAAAGGGGAAAGGTATCTATCGTCTACTAATGCGTCAAAGAAGTAAACTACCTATCACCTTGGGTTGCAAAGTGAGCAAATGTGAGGGATATGTGCTAGTGTACTATCCTATGTTTCATGGAGTGAAGTATCACTTTATCATGCAATGAGATTGTGTACAATCAATGGCAAGCCACTCCAACATGCAAAAGGTTTCCCTAATAACATATCAAAGCCTCTAATTGTTCATCCAATTCACTAGAGATAATTCTCACTATCTTAGGAATTTTATCAAACACTTGATATGCAATGGCCTTAATACAAGAAAGTTTAGGAAAATAGCTCTACTTTCGCAAGAGACTAACTCCCTAATGGCCCTAATTATTATCTACACATGCAAGCATTCATACAATCCATCAATGTAAAGAATTGATCATACAACAACTCAAAGCATTCAAAAGATCAACATATCACTACACTACTCCATAGGAATCATACACTAACACATAAAGGAATTAGCTCATGGCTAATTGAGTAAACATGAGAACAATTAAGCTAGGAACAATCATCATTAAGCAAGAAATGTAAAGAGAATTACCTATTACAATGAAAATTGGAAAGATACAATTTACCTCTAAAATGCTAACTAGCAATCCGACAATGGAAATTGAAATTCGATCGGTGAGAATGTAGCCTTAGACCAGACGAGAATGCAGGAATTAACGGATCAACGATCAAAGCGGTAGATCAAAAGTTATCTAAGAATTTGTGAGAAGAAATCTTAAGAAACCCACAAGTAACTACCTCTCTCTCTCTAATCTAAGAATCTCACTATGATTATGAACTAATGTGACTTGGATTCCTTTGAGAATCTGATCCTTGAAGTATTTATAGTACCCACAATGCTTGGTCCAAAATGCCCTTCATTAAACGCGCGAAAAGACAAAATTGCCCTCGAAATTGGGACCATCCGAACCGTCGCATGAGCCCATGCATATGACCACACGAGTCTGGCTCGTGTGAGCACTCGTGTGGCTTGATCTCGCTCGAACCAGAGCCACCTCGCACGAGTGCAGGCTCGTGTGAGCACTCGTGCGAGCCTTCATCGCCCGAACCAGAGGTGTGTCGCACGAGTGCAGGCTCATGGTCACACGAGTCTAGCCTGGTTGCGCTCGAGCTCAGCCTCGACTTGTCTGATCAATCCTCGACTTCCTCGTTTTCTTCATATCTTGAGTTCTAGAGCTCCGATTGACTCGATTCTTCTTCCGTTGCGACCCTCTCTTTGAACTCTTCGACATGGTATATCATTTGCCTCCATTGGATCAACTCACAATTTCTGGACTTTTACGAACTTGCTCGTCTCTTGCCGATTTTTGCTCGTTTTCACTACAAAACACATTTTCTTGCCACGAAATGGTTAATAGCACAATTTATACCAAATTGGGGTCAAATATGAACATAAGCACATCAAAACCATATAGAAATGGATGCAAAAACATGCAATTATGACCCTAATCAGTGATCCACTGCGACCTTCATATTGTCCAGCCCAAGCCGTTGGATAATTTTTCCATTTCCAGTGCATACAATCTAAACTACCTAATATACCTGGAAACCCACGTTGTTTTCCAATAAAAAGTAGTCTAGCAATATCATTGGAAGTAGGCGATCTTTGATATTGCTCTTCGAATATCTCCACAACAGCACCACAAAATCTTTTCACACATTCAATTGCAGTAGACTCTCCAATATTGATGTACTCATCAGTAGCATCCGCTGGCAAAGCATACGCTAATATACGGAATGCAGCTGTTAGTTTTTGAAGCATTGACAAGTCGAGTCGTCCTGTTGCATCTCTTTGTTGTGCAAAATAATCATCATGATCTTTAACGGCATTAGCAATTCGGAGGAATAAAGTTCGAGCCATTCGAAAATGCCTACGAAACATTGTTGCATCGAATGTTGGATTATCAAAAAAGTAATTGTTGAACAACCGTTTCGCCGCTGCTTCTCGATCATGATTGATAATTCTATGACCAGAAACTGAGCCTCTATGAGTGGAAGATTCACCTTGAATTCTAAAAATTTTGGCTATGATACGATTATTGTTGTGGATTTGTTGAACTATCATATTTTCTTCCGGAGATGAGTTTTGTTGAGAAAGGCCAAAATTATTTGGATTCATATTTATGGAAGGCTAGACAAAGAAAATGGATGAGATAGGTAGAAAATATATGGAGGAGATAGGTAGAAAATGGATGAGATAGGTAGAAAATATATGGAGGAGAAAATCTACTTTTAAGATTAAATCTACGGTGCAGATTAAATGATCAAATTCGTTATCAACGGTCATAATTGAATGCACATAGATTGTGCTTTTTTACACTCACTACTTTTAAGATTAAATCTACGGTGGAGATTAAAAGATCAAATTCGTTATCAACAGTCATAATAGAATGCACATGGATTGTGCTTTTTTACACACTCGCTACTTTTAAGATT